>JAWQEG010006710.1:0-88123 GCA_033782935.1 Petrolisthes cinctipes | reverse complement strand
AAAGCCTGTGTGTGTGTGATGCAGTGGTTGGTTGGTTGGTTAAGTATTTAAAGTAAGTGTGTGTGTGTGTGTGTGTGTGTGTGTGTGGGGTTAGTATTTAAAGTCTGTGTGTGTGATGCAGTGGTTGGTTGGTTGGTTAAGTATTTAAAGTAAGTGTGTGTGTGTGTGTGTGTGTACCAAGTAGAGATGGTTAGTTTTAAGCTGGATGAAGTTAGATTAGGTCATTATAGGTTAGGTTAGACCAAGATTTAATTATGCTAAGCTAAGATAGGATAGAACAGGTTATAAATGAGATGAGGTTAGGTTATGATAGCTTAGGTTAGGATAGGATAGGGTAGAGGGTCGAACAAATTTACATTCAAATGATGGATTAATGGAACAGAACAAAGCATTGAAGCAACAAGTCGAAGTAATAGTGGATGAAAATGAAGCACTTCGAGTAAAATTGAATACCAGTGAGGATTGATTGATTGATTATTATTAGGTGCCACAACAGTGAGGTCATATTGCGCCAGAGAAAGGTGATATAGAGGTGTGACAGCAAGCAGGAAGGAAATAAAGTTAAAAGAGGGACAGTTGAAGAAAGGAAAGGGAGTGGCTGGGGTCGAAAGGGCGCCCAAACCCTTAAATTACTGCCCACATCAGTGAGGAAAGAGGTAAGGAGCAAGGAAAGAACTTGGTAAAACTGAAACACGAGCAGGAAGGTTGGGTGAGGGTTCATGAAGAGAAAATTGTTAACTTTAAAGAGGTTGTTGTGTGTGTAACTAAGGTTGTCTCTTAGTATCCTGTGCAAGAACTGTAAGATGTTTGGGGTGCATCTCTTAGCAGTAATTAGTCTGTTAGTTGCTATGGTAGGATGAGTGATAACATTCCTTCAGTGGAGAGCTGTATTTCCTGATTTTAACAATATGTTCATGCGAGTAGTACAGTCGGCGGCATAAGTCCTGTCGCCACACCTGCTTCACCGAGACAGGCAGTGTTCATGGACTCGAGAACTAGAGCACGTTTTCTACACCTAAGAAACTCGAGTCTATGAACATCGCGTGCCTCGGTGAAGCAAGCGAGGCAACAGGACTTTTGCCGCCGACTGTACCTGGTACATTTGAGGACTTACTAATACAAACATGTGGTATGTACAGTCACTCATAAAAGTAAAGACACCCCCAGACAAGACACCTATTAAGTGGTGTGATATCGGTTCTGGTAACATTGTACCTGACGTCAGAGGTGGTGGTGTGGATGGTGTTTGGAGTAAGGTTGGTTTGCTCGAAACATTATCCCAACTCATGTTTCGTCTCATCTACCATTAGTTACAAATGTGTCGAGCAAATCAACTTCATCTCTCAAGCGCCATCACTGACGTCACTTACACTGTTGCCAGAACCGATATCACAAGTATAAGAAGATGACTGGCCTGGAGGGGTCTTAATTTTTATGAGTGACTGTACACTACAAAGTAATGAAACAGCACGAGAAAGGATACAATGGGTAAACCAGATTCATGGGGAGCGGCATTACTCGAACTGACAGTGGAGAATATGATGACAAAATGGGTGACAGAAAAAACTAGGTATAGAGGAACAGACGAGCCATCAATGCTCCATCTGGTGTTCACTAGGGAGTCGGATGTAATAGCAGACATCACATACAAAAGTCTGCTAGACAAAAGTGATGATGAACACTCGGAATCCAAAATTTGTATCCAGGTCTTGTTGAAGTTTTAAATCAGTTGATATACTAGTGAAACAATGACAACACTTATCCTGTTTCATATTTGTTTAAGCTCGCTATATTAATACTCGATCAAGCTATTCAAAGGAAGCCTGGATACATATTTTGGATTGCGAGCGTACTTATTGAGTTAGAAATATTAGAGGGAGGTGTAGATGTGAGGGATGAAGCACATAGGGAGAATAAGTTGAATTATGGAAGGACTGAGTTTAGAAACCAAAGAAAGTTATTTTGGGGTACAGACTGGATGGAGCTGGTGGATGCTGGAAGTGTGCAGATAAAATACCATATATTTGGAAAAATATATACGGAAAGAGTATCTAAGTATGTACAGTCACGAGCACTAATAAGTATACAGCTCTGGTTGAAGCTTTGAACAAGCCAAATTCACCAACGAAGTAATTCCAATGGAGATCTTATTGTAGGCACACCTGAATACTTATTAGTGCTGGTGACTGTATCAAAATATAAGATAAATAAACTGAAGAAAAAAGAATGGTTCACTGGACAATGTGAGACAGCAAGATTCAGAAAGGAGGAAGCCTGGAATAGAATGCGGAGGAGGAATACACAGAAAAATAGAGAGGCATTTAAAAAGGCAAGAAATAGTTATGTTGAGGCAAGAAAAGAGGCGGAGAAAAATTATGAAAAAGATATCGTGGATAAATGTATAAAAGAACCTAAACTGTTACATAGGTTTATAAATGGAAAAATGAAACAGAAGGTTGGAATCAAGAGGCTAATCATGGAGGGTGAAGATGATTAGAATATTTGAGAAGTTATGAAGAAGAAATTTCCTAGAGGTATTTACAAGAGAGAGTGAGTTTGATAGGAATAGAGAGGACAGAGGGGAGGTTATGCTGGGGGACATAAAGGTGGAGAGGGAAAATCTACTGGATAGAATGAATAGACTGGATGGAAGAAAAGAGGAAGGTCCGGATGGAATTGTAGGTATGATTCTTAATTAAGGAATGTAATGAACAGTTATTATTGCCAGTCTACAGTATCATAGAGAGTAGCCTACAGGAGGGTAAAGTTCCAAAGAGGTAGAAGAGAGCACACATAGTGCCTTTATATAAAGGATGCAATAAGGAAGATCCTCTAAATTACAGGTCAGTGTCAATAACAAGTGCAAGCTATGTGAGGGTGTAATAAAGAATGAATGAGTAAGACACTTAGAAAGAACAAATAGCATAACTAAAGCCCAATTAGGATTCAGGAAGGGGAAATCATGCATCACAAATTTATTGAGCTTTTACTCGAGGGTAATAGATGGGGTACAGGAGAGGGAAGGATGGGACACTTGTGTTTATCTGGATTTAAAGAAGGCATTTGATAAAGTTCCTCACAGGAGGTTGATGTGGAAGTTGGAAAATTTTGGTGAAGTACAGGGAAGGCTACTGGAATGGATGAAGGATTATTTGGTAGGGAGGCAGATGAGTACAGTAGTCAGGGGTCTGAAGTCAACATGGAGAGAAGTTGTAAGGAGAGTACCACAAGGTTCAGTGTTGGGACCGATTATGTTTGTTGTATATGTTAATGACATGGTGGAAGGTGTCGAAAGCTATACAAGTCTGTTTGCAGACGACGCTAAGATAATGAAAAGGATAGAGGATGCAAGGAGTTGTGAGGAATTACAGGAGGATTTGAACAAGATTCACAAGTGGAGCCAGGATTGGGAAATGAAATTTAATGCTAAGAAATGCAAGGTATTGGAAATGGGAAATAGTAATAGGAGGCCATCAGGAAATTACAGCATGGGTGGGTAGGCAATACAAACGGCACCCGAGGAAAAGGATTTGGGGATGACTATTCAAAACTCACTCTCACCAGAGAAACACATTAACAGAATAACATACACGGAGTACAGAATGGTGGTAAATATGAGAATGGCTTTTCATTATATAGACGTTCGTGGTGATGGTAAAGAAGTTGTTACTGTAGAGTCAATCATTCGACCTCAGTTGGAATATGCAGCAGTAGTGTGCATGGGCCCCACATAAAAAGAAGCACATTAAGAAGTTGGAGAGGATACAGAGAGCAGCAACAAAAATGACACTGAGATTAAGGGAGGAGTTTGGTGTTGGTAATTCTGGAGCAACTGAATCCTCCAAACTATTCCGAGCAACAGAACACCATTATTTTTGCTCTTCTGAACCTGTTTCCTAGCATACTTTGGAGGAAATGTACCAAAATGTACCAAAAAAGAATTACCACCTTGACAGACTTGCCATACAAGGAGAGACTTGAACGATTGGGGTTGTCCACATTGAAGGAAAGGAGGAGGAGAGGAGACTTTTTTTTTTTTTTTTTTTTTTTATTAATTGCGCTGTAGCGTAAATCAACAGGCAGGCAACAATACATACGGGTAGGCGGGACCCATAAGAATACAATGACTACAACCACGAGAGGAGACTTGATAACGTTATATAATTATATGAAAGGAATAGAGTGGACAGATAGAGAGAACTTTTTGGTTAATAAGGACGAGAGAGAGCGTAGAGGCTATGGTAAGTAGCTGAAAAAGATTAGATGCCGGAAAGATGTAAAGAAATACAGTTTTCCGTATAGGTGTGTGGATGAGTGGATTGGATAGGATAGGGAAATAGTAGAAGCAGTGAGCATTCAGTCATTTAAAGGGAAGCTTGATAAGTATAGACATGGAGACAGGACATTCCGTGCCTAGCTCATATCCTGTAGAACACAACTATCTGAGTACAACTATCTGAGTGCAACTAAGTGAGTACACACACACACACACAGAGAGAGAGAGAGAGAGAGAGAGAGAGAGAGAGAGAGAGAGAGAGAGAGAGAGAGAGAGAGAGATTGGAGCCATAATGAGTATCCAGGTCTGCTTCGAATAGCCTGTTGAATTATTGACGAGTGCCAGCAAGTATGACACGGGATAAGGTTTGTTGTATTTGGTTCACTGGTGTCACAGAATATTAAAAACTTCAACTAGACCTGGATTCTTATTATGGCCTGTAACTAATAAACGTTGTAATTTGTTTACTGGTATGTCATATGTATTAAGACTTCAACAAGACCTGAATTCTTATTATGGTTCCTGACTGTAATAGGTTAAGTGTTGTAACTGGCTCACTGATATACAGAGGATTCAATACATCAACAAGACCTGGAAGTTTGTTATGGCTTGTGACTCTGACACTATAAATCTTGTAAAGGGTTAACTGTTATGTCAGAAGATTATAAACCTCAACAAGACAAGGATACTTTTTAAGGTTTGTAACTGTTACAAGATAAACGTTGTAATTGGTTCACTGGTTTGCTAAAAGATATATACAGTAACTTCAACAAGACCTGGATACATAATTTTTATGGCTTGTCATTGGAAAGAGAGAGAGAGAGAGAGAGAGAGAGAGAGAGAGAGAGAGAGAGAGAGAGAGAGAGAGAGAGAGAGAGAGAGAGAGAGAGAGAGAGAGAGAGAGAGAGAGAGAGAGAGAGTCTTCTTTTGAGAAGAAATTGGGTTGATCACTTGGAGTAAAATGAGGTGATAATAGAGAGACAATTTTGGTTTGGAATTAGTAAGTAACAAACATACTGAGTTCCTATACAAGAATATCAGAAACAAAAAAAAACAAGAAAGAGAGAAGGGTGGGTGGATAGTATTTACCTTGAAAGAAAAGCTACTATAAGGGATAGATGTTTTTCTAGTAGGAAGAAAAATGAGAACAGAACTAACAGGGAACTATTTTTCAGGCTAAAGGTCACACATGGAGTTCCTCAAGGCTCAGTATTGACACCAATAATGTTCTTAATTAATATAAAGGATATAAAAGTAAATGTTACAGATGACACTTTTATGAATATGTTTGCTGATTATGCCAAGGTACAAAGAACAATTAAAAATGAAGACTGCTGTAAAAAGTTTCAAGAAGACTTGGACAAAATGGTTAACTGGAGTAATAAATAGCAGATGGAGTTTAATGCAGATAAGTGTAATGTTATTAATTTTTGAAGTAGTGAGAAAAAAAGCAAATTGGCAATAGAAGCTTGGCAATATTGGCAATATGTTGCAGAAGTACGGAAGCCATATTTAAAGAAACATATCACCAAATTAGAAAAAGTACAAAGAGCAGCAACAAGATGGTTACCAAGTCTAAGAGAACTAAGTTATGAAGAAATAACAGAAAAACTAAAATGACCTAAACTGGAAGAAAACGAAAGAGAAGAGATATAATTATGGATTACAAATGTGTCACAGAAAAGGAAAAGATAGATATAGAAAACTTGTGTCAACAAGGAATACCTACAATGAGAGGACACAGTAAGAACTTAATTAAAAGAAGAGGATATAAAGATGTACAGAAAAATAGTTTTCCAAATAGAGTAATAATTCAAAGGAGCATATTTCCAGAAGAAGTGGTGTGTGTCAAAATCTTACATAACTTTAACGAATATGATAATTGGGTTTTAAAATAAAGTACATTACAAGCTTGACTCAATCCTGTAAGGATACAAATAGGTAAGAACACACACACACACAAATACACACACACACACACACACACACACAACACATATACATACAGAGAGAGAGAGAGAGAGAGAGAGAGAGTGAGTGTGTGTGTGTGTATGTGTATGTGTGTGAGAGAAATTGACCTCTTCAAATATAAGGATTAATAAAGTACTTCATTATTATTATTGCTATTATTATTATTTTACAGTACAGAATCAAGGTTTATATTAAAAATTATTATTATTATTATTATTATTATTATTATTATTATTATTATTATTATTATTATTATTATTATTATTATTATTTTCTTCCTTCATGTTTACTGCCCTCTCTCTCTCTCTCTCTCTCTCTCTCTCTCTCTCTCTCTCTCTCTCTCTCTCTCTCTCTCTCTCTCTCTCCTCAGACACCATAGCGAGTGGACGTGTTTTTTGCTGCTCTCCACCTCACCTCATACAGCCTACTTGCCTGTTGCCAGAACGTAACCAGCTGACAATGGATACTTCTGTTCCGAAAAGTATATTGGTTTTGCAAGTTCAAGCTTACTTCGGTGTCATGGAGGTATTCGTGAGAGAAATTGATAAACAGTTTTAGTAGTTCCAATCTACAGTACAGTCACGCACCACAATCCCCAGCCCACCTGAGTAGAAGCCCGAGATTAGAAGGAGGCTGTTTCTGGACGACAGCCCACCTAAACCATCATGAGGCCACACACATTTCGAACCAAAGGAAGCTTTGAGTCTAGTTCTCATAGTTCTCATAGTTCAAAACTCGGGTTTCGACTCAGGTGGGCTAGAGATTGTGGTACCCGACTGTACAGTACATGACTTGAGAACTAGCTGGGAATTTTCTCAAGGTGAAATTGACACCCTGAAACAACAAGTGAAACAGCTGAAGCTAGAGGATGAGGGCAACAAACAACTGATCAAGACACTATCTGAAGACCTGCAGGTGGGTTCCACTTCTATTGCTGCACTTATTAAAGATTGCTGTGGCTACCTGGATGATTACAACAAACCTAATAATCTACAATTTGTGGGAATTGAGGAGGAACCTAACGAGACCTGGGAACAATCAGCCAAGAAAGTAAACCGCATATTGGAAGAAAAGCTACAACTATCAAACATCCAGCAAGAGTTTGTTTATTGTGTAGTCACTGTAGGACAACACTACCACCATCAGAACGGTAAGCGGCATATCATTGACACCTTCAACAGGTTTTGCGATAGAGAGGCAGCCATCCGAAATCTTTCTAAGCTACAGGGAACACAGATTTACATTAATGAAGACTTGTGCTCCGCATCGCAGGAGATAAAGAAAGCACAACTTCCTCGTTTAAGGCAAGCCAAGAGTGAAGGTAAAATTGCATATTTTCGCCATACGAAGTTAATTATAAAAGAAAGACACACCAACAAAGCTACTGCCGAACCTGAACCAACAACAACAACAACCAGATATGCCAGAGAAACAATGTCTGACGTTACCGGGGATGGGACTGCTGCCCCCGCCTTGGCCGCCACTAGTCCTTCAGTTGGTAGCCAGAACCTGACCAGTACGATACGACCCGTGAGGTACCGGCGCCTGCCATGGCTGGCACACCTGAGGGACAACGGGCGGCCCCTCAATATCAAACCAAGTCAGCTGCTAGGACTACACGGCAAAGGAATAAGTAAGCTTCTCTCTGGTGGAAAAAGGTACACACCACCCAGCTAAATTTATATTCATATGTGTACTATGGAATAATAGTGTAACAACAAGGAGAATTGTGTTACTACCGGGGTGAACAGACTCGATTATACACGGTAACAATTTATTGGTAAGCACTGGTTTGTGTAGTAGCAAGCACTTTGAAGCTGTGGGGTGTAGCCTGCCGTGGTCGTGTGGTGTGAGAGAGATAGCTGCTGCAGGAGGCACGTGGAGAGCTTGGTGTAGGCAGGCAGCGGGCAGGAGGCTACTGCAAGTCAGATGTTGCTAGGTCCAGAGCAGAGTGAACGAGCAGTGGCGCTCCGGCCTGCTTTAACCCAGCTGGGGTTTGCTACGCGCGCCGACCAGGTAGACAGGTGAGGCAGAAGATGTGTACAGTAGACAGGTAAGGCAGAAGATGCGTAAAGGTGCTTGATGTCACTACAATAGTATGTATCAGAACCCTTTTCCATTTGCTTCATATCGTTTCCATATTTAGTGACAATGTTGAACATAATTTTCCACTCCATAAAATTGATAACTTGACGTTGGAGCCTCTTAATTTTTAAGTATTATGAAAATATACCGAATAATTTCTCTATCGAGTTCGACTTTAACGAAATATATTGCAACTATCTCTTCTGTGGCAATCAAGAAGTACTTAATGATAAACCTTCTCTTAATTTAATTGCTCTTAACATCAATAGTATACCGCTTCACTTAGACAGTTATGTTGAGCAATGTATAAAGGCAACTAACATGTACTTTGATGCTTTAGGTTTTTGTGAAACACACACGTCTCAATGATGTTATATGTAATCTTTATCATATTGATGATATAATATGCATTGCAATAATAATACCCAAGGTGGAGACATTGCAATTTATTCAAGTAAAATACAACAACCTCATAGAATTAGTAACTTAATTAACAGTACAATTGCCTCACATAGAATAATTATTTTTGGAGGTGACTCAGCCCAAAAAATATGTAATAGGCATGATTTACCGACCACCAAATTCTAACCTTGAAGATTTTTGTTTTCCCTCTCTTATGGACGTTATTACCTTTATTATAAGATACAAGATACTGGTGCATATTATGGACGACTTTAATATTAATATTTTGAATGACAATGACAAAAATGTTTAATTATTAGTATATCTTTTCCATAGTCACTTATTCTTCTCCACAATTACTAGGCCAACACGGGTTACCAAAATCTCAGCAACAATTGTTGATCATATCTGGACAAACAACCGTGATAATTACTTGAAGAGTAGGATATTTTATAACTCCAATAGCGATCACTTTCATATTTTCTGTTGTTTTTCAACAACCTCCGATAAGACTACGAATACAGTGACTTACAAAAAAAGGAAAATGACAGACGAAGCATTTTAGCTTTTCAAAAAAGAACTACAATCTCTATGAGGGGCCGTGTCCCACTGCTTTTTGGGAATAACTCTGGAACTTAAGGTTGAATCAATATGATGTTTTGCCACGAGTTATTTCACAGCTTCCGCTAATTCTTTGCATTATAATGGTTTACCAAAAGTTAGGTTAGGTTAGAAAAAGTTATTTTGATGAAATATAACACTGGGATAAGAACAATTATAGTGCGATGTATATACCACGTCAGTCCACAGGCTCGACCCACCCTACTCTCTCTCTCTCTCTCACTGGTCTCGAAACCTTGATAGAAAATACACCACAGGCACATGCTTTGCCATATGAATATATATATATATATATATATATATATATATATATATATATATATATATATATATATATATATATATATATATATATATATATATATATATATATATATATATATATATATATATATATATATATATGTGAATGATTCATATTGACAAGTATGTTGTGTGGGTGGGAGGTAAACACAGGATAGAGCTTTGAGTTATTTTATTACTCATACGTTTCGGACTACACAGAGTCCATCTTCAGAGAGAAATGACATAGAGAAGAGGGTACCCCGAGATATATATACCGGTGGTGGCCTACATTGCACCTGCCACTCCTTAATCTCACCTGACCTGACCTGACCTCACCCCCTCCTTTCTTTTATACTCCAGGGCTATACTGGCTGAGTATCTACACCACTTCATTAATCCTTCTCTATGATTATGAACATTTTTTGTACAAATGTATGCTGCTTCCAATGCTTTCCTCATTTTCTTATCCAAACCACTATGAATGATTGATGAATCCTCCCATCTGGGTAAATTATTACATTCTTCAATATGCAGTACCAATGAATTAGCTGTGTTGTGCTTCCTTACGTCAGCTTTATGTTCATATAATCTTTTCTTTATACCTCTTCCTGTTTCTCCTATATACATCTTGTCACACCCATTACATGGTATACTATATATCACGCTGTTATTATTGACACGCTTGTTTTTGTTTGCCTGGGTTAGTTCGCCGATTCTCTTTCCAGATGATGTTGCAATTTTTAAGCCAACCTTGTTCATATGTCTATCTAATATCGAGCCAATATTAGAATTAGGTACACATACAAATCTTTTCTCATTTTTCTCGCTGTTATTAGTTTCATCTTTCTTTCGTTCGATGATTTTAAGTGCTTTGTTTTTTAGTTTAATTAGCAAACCTACAGGGTTTTTCAATTTCTTAAATGCCTCTATTATATACTTAATTTCATCGTCCAAGCTGTCATTACTACATATCCTGTAAGCTCTTAGAAAAAATCCTATCACCACTCCAGACTTAATCCTAGCATTGTGAGCAGATAGATAGTGAATAAAGTCATCTTTGTTAGTGGGTTTCCGGTACACCGAGAATTTTACGCCTTGTTCCGTTTTTCTTATTATAGTGTCTAGAAACGGTAGCATGTTCTCTTTTTCTTCCTCAACAGTAAACTGGATATCCCTCTGTACATTATTTAACATCATCAATTTATTGTCTATATTGGTATTATTTGGTACTACTACAAGGACATCATCGACATATCTATACCATACACTGTTCCTACCTATTATTCTAGTATATTTATCAGCTTCTAGTGTCTCCATATATAAACTAGATAAGACAGCACTTAGTGGGCTCCCCATGGCTAGACCCCTGTGTTGCACATATTCTTCATTATTAAATATGAACACGCCGAATCGTACACATAATGAGACCATCTTGATGAAATCTGTCCTGGGTAGTGGTAGGTCCTCCTCCCTGATGTGGTCCAGTGCCTTCCTCACTGCTTCTATGGCTCCCTCGACTGGTACATTGGTGAATAGTGATTTTACGTCGAAGCTGGCGAGTTTCTTGTTTATGAAATCGATTTCATTGAGTCGTGATATCAAATCCGATGAGTTTTTCAAGTGTGCACCACTGATGGATCCTAGAGCACGGGACAGTGGCATCGCAAGCTGTTTGGCCACCTTATGTGGCGCACTACCTATGCCAGATGTTATTGGTCTCATTGGAATATTCGGTTTATGTACTTTTGGAAGTCCTCTCATCCTCGGTGGTTGTGGATTTTCTTCTAGTAATCTGATGAGTCGCTTGCCTTTCTCCGATCTTCTCATTATTTTTCTGGCTTCCTTATTGAATTTTTCTGATTCACTCTCAGCATATCCTATGTATTTCATCTTATACGTGGATTCATCATTAAGGAGGTTCATCATCTTGTCTATGTAATCACATTTATTTAGTATTATCACTCCTCCACCTTTATCTGCACTGGTTATCATTATGTCCGGGTCACTTTTTAGGGACTTTAGGGCCTCATTGTATCTCCTCGGTAGTGCACTTGGTTGCTCATCAGATAGGGCTTTGTACCACGCTAAAACACCTTGAATGAACCCTTTTTCTACATCATTGTCTGACCACTTATAATTCTTAGACACATATTCGGCATAGTGACTTAGTGTTAAACTTATCCAGCAGAATCCTAACCAAATACAAAAAGGAAGCTCTTTCTCTTGGTCTTAAGTTCGAGACAGGGGAAGATAGAAAAAGCTATGCCAAATATATATATATATATATATATATATATATATATATATATATATATATATATATATATATATATATATATATATATATATATATATATATATATATATATATATATATATATATATATATATATATATCCACCCCTAAACAGGGTCAGGTATTGATGTGGAAACCAGACTGTTGGGCCCGCCAGCACTGGCATAAGACCCAAGCAGAGGTATTTTCCCGTGCAAACAAACAACAAAACAATCCACAGTCGGTTGATTCTACAACCAGCCATGGTCCAGTCAACACCTACTACCGACCCCACCACTTTCCCTGCTTACCGTCTTGTTGGCAGGGTGAAGGGTTTTAACCATTCGAAGGGATATGGCTTTGTTACCTGCTACGAGCGAGATTACCTCGTCCACATGAAGGGCATCTTTCTCTCTGCTGCTACCACCTCACCACCATCACTGGGGGACGTAGAGGAAGTGAGGAAGAGTGTGGAGGCTACCAACGTAGCCAGACCTGATGGTGGGCAGGTCCTAGGCTCACTCCATGCCCGTGGGAGGAAGACAGCTGACGCCCAGCAACGGCAGCAGCAGGCAGACATCTTCACCGTCTGCACCAAGACTGCTGTTGCCTTAGCTGCAGAAGGGCTAGGTCGTCTCTCTGACCTCCTCCTGGACATATTCAGGAGAAATGGCTTACCACCAATAGCCATTTCTCCTGATCCACAACCACCCACCACCACCACCACCACCACCACCACCACCACTACCACCACTACTACCAAGAAATGAGGCAACAAGACAGCAATACGGTGGAGGTGCAGGACGGACGTGCCATCACCACTCCCTTTAGGCCCACCCCCGTCGCCGGTTAATGCTGCCTCGCCCACTCACCCGGGCAAAAAGCGGGAAGGCACAACCACCACCACCATCACCACCACTACCACTACCACTACCTGAACCTTCTGTACAAGACCCCAAGACGGAGGAGGACTCTGACACCAGTTCCTCCTCCAACACCAACAGCAACACCAACGACACCAGTGACAACATGGACCTGGAAGATGGAGGGGAATGGCAGACAGCCGGGAGGAGGAAGATGAAGAGGAGGAGAAGGATGGACAGCCAGTTATCAGAACAACAGCTGCCTGACACCACCAAATTTTGGATGACCGCTTCTCCTCGCCTCGATCTTTTCCAACAACATATCTCCCGGCGACGTGACCCCGACATCTTCCAGGTCAAGGAAGAATGGAATATCCCGGTACGACGACCGCTTTGGTGATTTATATAAGAAAAAGAAAACTTATGATTGCCTTAATGCCCCCCAAAAAGGGTGATAGGCATTAAGCCAAAATAACAAACAAACACAGTCGGTCCATGAGTAGATAGGCATAAGGCCCTATATCTTCTTTTCTTCACAGTCGGCGGGGAGAGAGAATGCACAAGACATGAGCCCAGCAACGACTCCACCAGCTGACACCATTTTCTCTGCCACTTGTCTTGGTGGCATGGTGAAGTGGTTCAACTTCATCAAGGGCTATGGTTATGTGACCACCTACAACAGTGACTACTTCATCCACAGGACAGGCATCCTTCTCTCTGCTGCCACCACTTCACCATCATCATTGATGGATGGAGTGGAGGTGTCCTTCACTGTGGAGGAAGGGAGGAAGGGCGTGGAGGCTACCAACGTAGGTGGACTTGATGGTGGTAAAGTCCTCGGCTCACTCCATGCCCGTGGGAGGAAGACGGCTGACACCCAACCACCGCAGCAACGGCAGCAGCAGGTAAACATCATTACCGTCTGACCAAGTTTGCTGTTGCCTTAGCTGCAGAAGGGCTGGGTCGTCTTTCCGACCTCCTCCAAGACATATTCAGAAGAAATGGCTTGCCACCAATAGCCATTTCTCCTGATCTACAACCCCCGCCCCCCACCACCACCACCAAGAAACGAGGCAGCAAGATGGAGGAGGAGCAGAGCTGACGCACCAATAACCACACCTCCGGCCCACCCCAGTCGCCGATTGATGTTGCCTCGTCCACTCAACCGGGGGAATGTTGGAAAGGCATCACCACTACCACCACCATCTGAGACTGCCCAACAAGACCCCGAGATGGAGGAGGACACAGACACCAGTTCCTACTCCACCTCCACCTCAACCACCACCACCAAAGATGACCCCACCGGCGACAACATGGACATGGAGGATGGCAGATGGCAGGGAAGAGGAAGAGGGGGAGAAGGACAGACAGTCCACTAACACCACCACCACCACCTACTGTCACCATAGAGCTACTGTCACTTACTGTCCCCTTGACCTCTTCCAGTACACCTCACGATACCGGGACCCTGACGTCTTCAAAGTTTGGGAGGTGTGGACGAACAGAGCAACACCGTCTGCTCGTCCACTCTCCAAAACATCAACACAACACTCTGTAAGGAGGTATGGCCTTCATTAGTGATGTGGGCAATACTTTAACGGTTTTGGCACCCCTTCGGCCCCAGACACTAGCTTTTGTCCCTCTATTCTTTCTATTTCCTTCCTGTTTGCTGTCTCACCTCTCTATCACCGTTTTCTGGTGCTATATGACCTCGCTGTTGCGGCGCCTAATATCAATCAATCAACACAACAAATCTCCTGCCGATTTCCAACACGCAGAGGAGGAGGAGGAGACACTAACACACACACACACACACACCTTGACACACACACACCTTGACACACACACCCTGACACACCCGTACACTTTTCCACATACATACAAGCAATCACTCTATAAATATATCGCCTTAATGACCATTAACAAGTCGATAGGCATAAAGCATAATTAACAACAACAATACAGTGGGCACGTGTCCCTCAGTGTACTTTCCTGCCACATACCAGCTTTGTGTGTGGTAGTCTTGTTTACCGGATACTCCTTATCTGTGTGCCTGTTATCTCCATCATTATCATCACTACACACATAGCTATTGTTCAGTAACCCTTGCCTCTCTCCTCTATGTAACCAGTGTAGCCTAGATTATGTGTTATTGTTAATAGGTTATGTGTTATTTAGGTTAATTTCTATATGTTGTAAGGAATTGGCTTGTAACATTGTCTTTATGCTTGTAAACTGTATATACATATTAAATCCCACCTCTCTTCATGCCCTATTATCCTCTGTGAATCACATTGGTTATCCGTTCTAACTCTAATTTTATTTTAATGTTGTGCCTAGTCTCGGGCATGAACTGAAAGATTAATTGTGGGTAACATTATATGGCGACCCTGCCAGGATGCTACGGTTTTAAACTACCTAATAAGTTGTAAGTAAACCTCCCTTCACCACTCTGTGTTTAAATGATATAGGTGTATGTTGTACAGTGTACAAACCTGGTAGATGATAAAGCACAGTCAAAGTGTCCTTTACTTGTTTAAGTGTTAAGTGTTATGGCTACACTCAAGGGAGCTTTCTTTGAACGACGTGTGATTTGTTCACTGCGTTTATCCTCTAGAACTGTCATTACTAGTGTTAATATTGGTACGTTTAGTTATTATTTCTCTGGGAGGAATGTGTATTCATAGACGTTGATCATTAACATGTAGAGTATTACTGTATATGCTCTACCTCATGCACTGTACAAGAATCCTTCTTTTTCCGTGATAGAATAAGAAAGGCCTCTCGTTGACGCCTATATTTTGGAATTGTCCTATCCAAACATTTTATATATGGTTCATTTATACTGTGTATCGCCCTACTATACGTATTGATGAACACCTTGAGAGCATATGGTAATGGTAAACATAGTCATCGGGTCGTGTTTCGATCAAGCCAAAACGTACAGTACAGCCCTGGCTGATAGTGGTGGACCAGGGTCCTAGGAGTGTTGGAGAGCAACTGAACAGAGTTCGAAAAAGTGAGTCTTCTAAACCTCTCTCAACGTTAAGAATGGTTTGGAATTAATTCACTCTTTCTGTAAAAATTTCCTCTGACGATTTCAAGTACAAAGATTCTAAGGATAAGCCGAGGCATAGCGGGTTCACTACTAGCCAATTAACATGGGCATACTGTAGGAAATCAGGCCATACTATTGCTTTTTGTAAACACCCCAAATGTACAGCTAAGCAAGTAGAAAGTGCAAGTAAAATTTGGCTGTATATGGCAACATCTGGCAGTTCTTTGTAGTAAGCCTTAGTATCTTTATGAATGAATAACTGGGGACCCATAGCCAATGTAAGGTGGAACGTGATTGGCTGAACTTTGAGTAGAGGTGGAGGTGTTGCCATATACAGCCAAATTTTTCTTGTACTTTCTACTTGCTCAACTGTACAAGTAGTAGGAAAAGTTTCATCTCTACTGAATCAGGTTCCTCTACCTCATCAAATCCTGTAGCTTCTAATGGTAGTGGTGTCCAGTCAAAACAGTTGTTTGATTACTTTATTTTTGATGGTGAAGTGGCTTGGACAAAGGAGGGTCAGACCTATCCTATTAAGGTCTTACGAGACACGGTGGCTTCTCAGTCCATACAGCTAAGTAATGTTCTTCCCCATCTAGAAGATAACTTTACTGGAGATAAGGTATACTGTATACTAATTTCCAGTCTCACCTCTCAGACTTCATACCCCGTGGCCCAAATTTATCTTAAGTGTTCCCTTGTCGCCTCGTGTGTCAAAGTGGCAGTACAGGAAGGAAACCTGTCTGTTGAAGGAATTCATTTATTGCTTGGTAATGACATAGCAGGTAAACTTGTGGTACCTAATGTTCTAACTGTAGAAAAGTCTTTACCTGTATTCCCTTCTGAACCTTCTGATGTTTTTCCCTCCTGCATGTTGACTCGTTCTCAGGTCCAACAAAGCTTTCAGAAGCAATGTCAGTCTCCTTCACTTTCCATGCCTCCTTTTGATATTATCTCTGAAGTAGATTTGATACAGGCACAGGAAACTGACCTTTCTTTAGCTGCAGAGTGACATGCTGCTCCAGACAAAAAGGATGTAGACATCCTACCTGCCTTCTAGTATGATCAAGGTGTACTCATGAGTGCATATCGGCCTCCAACTCTATCAGCCAATTATTGTTGGTCAGAAACCCATCAGATTGTGTTACCTAGTTCAGTACACTCAGATGTATTAAAGCTAGCTCATGACGGTTAAAGTGGACATCTTGGGTTCCGTAAAACTTACTATAAACTTACTAAAATCGCGCCAAATGTACCGCTCGAACAGAAGTTAGAACTGAAATTTTCCGTTACCCAATGCCTGGGCCAGGCCCATGACTGATCTCATGGTTGAATAGCCTGGACATGACACCCATATGCATGACACCATGACATGGTCATGACATGTCTCAGAATGTTTTTAAATAAAAGTTTACGTATAACTGTTATAATGGTCCTGACTGTATATCAATGAAAACATCTCTCACTAAGATAATAATTTAATAAAGTTGCTTGCTAAACTATAATATGTGTCCTTAGTCCTATTTATATAGGCATCTTTCCCAGCAACGCCAGGTACCTCCGCTAGTAAATAATATTAAAGGGAAGAAATGGTGTGTTTTACATATGTGTACGTGAGGCATGTAAGTGGTGGGTGGGAGGGTAAGTAAGTAGGGGATGTGGCTGAGGGGCAGGTGGTAGCGATGGAGGCACCGTGTTGCCACCACCCTACTCGTTTCCCTGGTTCCATCTGGTAGAGGCAAGACCTGTAGGGGCGGCTCGGCGACACGGTGGGCGAGAGTTGCTTGCCTGCTACCCGAACCGCTGGTGGCAGGAACATATGTGGGGGTCCTGCCAAGGTTGTTGACGTGGTGGTGGTGGTGGTAGCACCTGTTGTGGAGAAGGTAGCTGGCATGGAGGTGAAGCCCAGCTGTGATCCTGTATGGTGGGTGGTGACTGGAGTAGGTCCACCTTTGCAGAGAGTGCCTCAAGCTGACACATGATGGTCGTGGCGTCGAGGGCGGGCATAGGAGGTGGTAGTACTTGTGCCACTTGTTTGATGACTGGTTGTTGTTGTGGTGGTGGAGTGGCATTGGCTGCGGCGGTGGGTTGTGCCAGCCATACCCCAGCGTGGTCGTTGTGGGCCTCCATCAGTGTGTCAGCCAGTTCCCCGTACTGTTGGAGTGTGGGGTTGGGCGGGGCCAGGAGGTGGAGTTGCACCTCGGGAGGCAGGAGCCGGGTGTGCCGCACTCTGAAGATGCAGTCATCCAAGGGAGAGCTGGCCGCCATGTTCAACTGCTGCTTGTGTCACAACAGTACTAATGGGCAGCGTCCCTCCACTTACACTTCCTCCAGGGCCTTGTAGTACTGCATCGTTGACTTCCCTTGAGCCTTCGTGATGGCCGCCTTCACCCCCTCATACTTGGAACTGGGGGTGTGGTGAGTGAGAAGTGGAGTAACAAATGCTAACACCTCCGAGGGTAGGACACGTAGTACAGCCTGGTATTTCTCCTCATCCTGAAGGGCGCTGCCGGGCCAGACCGCCTCGGTGTAGGAAAACCACGTGTGCTTGTCGAATGAAAAGGGTGGAACGTAAGGAATGTGGAGTGTGGAGTTGTGGGTGGTGTTGTGTGAAAGTGTGACGGTGTTTTGTTAGGGTGGAGAGGCAGTGGGGGTGTCTTGCTGGTGGAGTTGGTGGGGCACATGGTGGTGTGAGGGTGGAAGGTAGTGTGTGTATGTGGTGTGGTGTGTCGTTAGGTTTTAGGGGCGAGAGTGTGTGGAGTGGAGACTAGGGTTGTGATGTGAGTGAAGTGTAGGTGGAATGTGGGTGCAAAAATGTGGTGGGTGAATGTGGAGAAAAGTGGCGAGGTGTGTGTGGAGCGGGCTGAGTAGTGTTCAGGTGGAGGGGAACAAAATTACGTACACCCGAGCTCGTGAATTCGCGACCACGTACTTAGATGTTTATGCCATTTGAACTGGTAACATATATTTGGGGAGGAATCAGAGTAGGTGGAACATAGTAGAGGGACATGATATAATCTTTCACCAACAATGACACCTTCCCCATCCAGTGTTACCAGCTCAGATGACATATACATTTGGGGACGTGGTCGCGATTTTACGAGCTTGGGTGTATGTGCGTGTGCGTGTGGAGCGGCGTGTGGCGAGAGGTTAGTGGAAGTTGAATGTCGTGGTAATGGAATGTATGTGGAATGGTGTTGTGAGAGGGTATTACGTATGGGTGGAGAAAATATTGGCGTGGGTGGAGGGTGAGTCTGAGGTGTAGCACAAGTGGAGGAAAAGAAAATGTGTCGTACTGTACAGTCGGCGGCAAACGTCCTGTCGCTTCACTTGCTTCACTGAGGCATGCGGTATTCATAGACTCGAGATTATTAAGTGTAGAAAACATGCGTATTTCTCGAGTCCATGAACACTGTGCATCTCGGTGAAGCAGGTGAGGCGACAGGACTTCTGCCGCCGACTGTACACTCTACAAGATTTCCACCTGGACCACCACCTCACTTGGCTTGGCTAACGTGGCAACAGCGCTTCGCTTGTGTGAGCTCATGTGCATATACAAGACAATATTTCGAATCGGCAAAGCTTCATCTTCCATATTCGGGTCGAAGAAAGGGGGAGAGGGGGGAGAGTTTTTTTTTTTTTTTTTGAAGAGGAGTCACATGTGCTAATACAACATTATAGCCATTTTAATACATTTATTATCATATTAGTAATGTGTTATCCCCCAAGTAATACAAAATTTATTTACATATATTCATTTTTGTTGACACACGTGACTACACACTTGGACATCAAACATAGCTTACTTCATCTCTCATTACGGACCACAAGCAACCTGTTCTCTCTCTCTCTCTCTCTCTCTCTCTCTCTCTCTCTCTCTCTCTCTCTCTCTCTCTCTCTCTCTCTCTCTCTCTCTCTCTCTCTCTCTCTCTCTCTCTCTCTCAGTACACACACACACACACACTATCACTCTAGCACCTCGTTTTTCTCTCTCTCTCAGTACACACACACACACACACACACTATCACTCTAGCACCTCGTTTTTCTCTCTCTCTCAGTACACACACACACACACACTATCACTCTAGCACCTCGTTTTTCTCTCTCTCTTACTATTCAGTATACACACACACACACACACACTATCACTCTAGTATCTCGTATATCTTTCTCTCTTTCTCTTGCTTCTCAGCCCCGTAGGAGGGTATTGCCTGCATTAATGATGTGGGCAATACTATAAGTGTTTTGGCGCCCCTTCGGCCACAGCCACTAGCTTTTAGTTCTTCAACTGTCCCTCATTTCTTTCAATTTCTTTCCTGCTTGTCGTCTCACCTCTCTATCACCTTTTCTGGCGCTATATGACCTCACTGTTGCGGCGCCTAATATCAATTAATCAATCAATCAATCTTGCTTCTCAGTACACACACACACACACACACACACACATTATCAGGTTTGGTATAAAGCCGTGATGTTGCATATTATCTGTTGTTATATAATTGTATGCATTTAGCAAACATTGAAAACCGTGTCAAAGTAATATCATTATCATCTTATACTTATTTCAGTTATGTCTGCCAGTAAGAAAATATTTATTGCTCTTTCAGTTATATTATTATTATTATTATTATTATTATTATGAAAATAGACCAGAGACAAAAAGCTGGGAGAGAATGCAAGCATTCTATCATTTCGAGGACCCCAGCCCCATGAATCCAACCTGAAGAAAAGAAGACAGCTTAGAGAAAGAAAGATGAGCAGTTAGCTTAATTAATAAAAACATATTAGCCCAACTCTTGAAGCCAGCCAGTCCTACACCATCAAAGACAGATTCATCAAGGCCATTCCACAGACACACCGACCTGGGGACAAACGATCGACTGTACAGACAGGTTTTACAGTGCGGCAATATGTAAGCAAACCCAGGGTCCAGAGCAAACCTATGGGAGTCCAATGCACCACGAGTGACACGAGCTGGAACATACAGAGGTGGCAGAGACGAGTTAAGAGGATGCAGCACATTACTTCTGATCTTGAAGAGCATGCACAATGATGCAACAGAACGACGGTCACTCAGATTACAATCAAGTAAACTGCCAGTAAGAAAATTAGCATTGGAAACAATCCTATCCAGCAACTTGAGATGGCAGTCAGCTGGAGAACAGTATTCCAACAGAGGCAACACAAAGGAGTTGTAACACCGCAGTAACAATGAGTGATCTCCGAACACATACCAAGCTCTACGCATTATACCCAACTTTTGGAAGACGGAACTTGAGGTTGACCGAACATGCCTCTCAGAAGTCAGCTTGGCATCATATGTAAGTCCCAGAATAACCAAATTCTCAGACCCTCCAATACAGTCCCATCAAGAATCAAGGGTGGCGATAAAGGACACACCGTGTGAGACCTAGAGACGACCATTGTCCTAGTCTTGCCAGCATTCAACCTCATACCCCACAACCTGCACCAATCACTAATCCTATCCAGGTCACGATCCAATGACTGAGCAACAGAAATCCTGACACCAGGGGTCGGCACAACAGCAATGAGAGTGGAATCATCTGCATAACCATACAGGTCATTCTCCAAGATGTTAAAGAGTTCAGAGGTATACAGTAGGAACAACAACGGTCCTAAGACACTACCTTGGGGCACCCCAGACACTAATTCAACTCTTCCACTCCGCACACCATCCACAACAACATACTGGGATCAAGCAGTGAGGAATTGTGACAAGACAGACAGGACTGAACCGCCAACACCAACAGAGCGAAGTCTGTAAAGGATACCCAGATGGTTTACCCTATCAAACGCGGCAGAAAAGTCAAGTTGCACCAGTCTAGCCTCACGACCCAACTCCAAAGCATTCTGCAGCACATGAGAGACACAAAGAAGTGCATCACACGTGCCAAGGTCCCTTCGATATGCAAACTGTGTGGTTGGGAATACACCATTATGTTCCATGAAGTTACTTAAACACATAGCCACCAGCCTCTCAAACACCTTAGACAACACAGGAGTGATGGAAATCGGCCTGTAATCACCAACTGAAGATGAAGGAGGGCCCTTGGGAATTGAGGTAACATTAGCAGACCTCCAACATTTAGGAAAACTACCAAGACGAAGTAGTCCCCTGAAGACAACACTGAGGCGGGGAGTTAGGACATCAGCCGTCTGTTTATAGAACAGAAGAAACATTCCCAAGGGGTCAATACCACCATAAGAGTCCAACTCATGAAGGAGTTTTTTTTAACTTCCTTTTACCTAAAGGCAAATGAGGAGAGACCAGGACAGGGGTGACATGTGAAGGGCAACTCCACAGATTCCCTAGACTGCTTGCTATCAACGTGGGCTGCAAGCAATACAGCCTTACCACCGGGCTCATACACCAGGTTACCACCGTCAACAACCAAGGGGGGAGTGAAGAGTCAGACCCGAATACAGCACTCTTCAAGGTAGACCACCATTTATGTGGGCTCCGAGCATTCAGCAACACATCCCTGGCTCCATTATTGAACTGCTGCTCTGCCTCCGCATAGACACCATTAGCCATTCTTTGGCAGTCAATAAACTCATCCCACTTTGCTCTGCAACGATCAAGCGTCCACCTACGATAGGCACCCTGCTTAAGATCAAATGCGGCCCTACTCTCATCCGTAATCCAAGGTGCATCACTATTGCACACACGAATGATCTTCTTAGACACATAGTGCTCAATTACCATAGATAAATGATGATTCAGCAACACTACTGGATTATCAACAACATACATTATATGCCATGGAAACCCACACACAGCACCACAAACTGCATCCCAATTAACACCATTCTTCAGAAGCACTTCCCTAATCACATTATATTTTTCCATCGAATGTTAACAGGGAAATTATGACACTCGCGATCTGAAACCTAAAAATCTTTCTCTAGGTAAGTGTCATAGTGATCTCTCTCTCTCTCTCTCTCTCTCTCTCTCTCTCTCTCTCTCTCTCTCTCTCGTTACTTAATTAACAACATAGTGGTTGTGTGTATACTAACCTTTGTTGTCCACAGTTTTCACAGTAGTCATGTGTGTGTTGTAGAGGACAGGAGGGTGACACAATAGTAATGAAGGAACACCAACATGGACAACACAAAACACACCAAGAAAACCAATATACTATATGTGTAATGTATGAGTAAAAACATTGACTTGGTAACATATTAGGCAGAGAAAAGAGGTTGTATGAGAGACAAACAATGTTGAATGATAAGTTACTGTTGTGACTCTAGTTGTAACATCTTCAATGTGTTACCCTTCCCACTAAACAAGATGACAAACATAAAATTAATACCTTTACATTCTTCTATTCGTTCCTCTCCTTCCCCTTCCTTTACCATACCTACTCTTCCCCTCTCTTCCATACCCCTCTTCTCCCTTTCCCTCCTGTACCTTCCCTCTCCTTCCCTTTTCTATACCCTACCTACCCTTCCCTTCCCTCCCCTACCCCTCTTCTCCCTTTCCTTCCTGTACCTTCCCTCTCCTTCCCCTTTCTAAACCCTACCTACTCTTCCCTTCCCTCCCCTACCCCTCTTCTCCCTTTCCCTCCTGTACCTTCCCTCTCCTTCCCTTTTCTAAACCCTACCTACCCTTCCCTTCCCTCCCCTACCCCTCTTCTCCCTTTCCTTCCTTTACAGCTTCATATCTCTCTCTATTCCTCTCCTTTACCATCCCCAATCCTCACTTCCTTCCCATTAACCTTTTTCTCCTATACCTTCCTACAATTTCCTCCTTTTCCTTCATTCCTACTTTTCCTTCTTCTAACCCTTATGTCATCGTTCCCTCCCAACCCTCCATCCTTCCTCTCTCCTTCCCCTCACACCTCCTACCCTCCATCCTTCCTCTCTCCTTCCCCTCACACACCCAACCCTCCATCCTTCCTCTCTCCTTCCCCTCACACACCCAACCCTCCATCCTTCTTCTCTCCTTCACCTCACACCTCCAACCCTCCATCCTTCCTCTCTCCTTCCCCTCACACACCCTACCCTCCACCCCATAGTATATACGACCTAACCTAACCTAACCTAACCTAACCTCACCTACGACTGCCTGCAGGACTAATCACAGGAGGTACCCAAAATATCTAATATATATATTGTTAATATTAGACAAAATGTAATGTAATAAAATAATACATGTCACATATACAGAGAAAATATATTCATGTAGTGTTACAAGAAAAGATAAACATACATGAAAGATATTGGTTTTATATACGGTGTGTGTGTTAATGTGTGTGTGGTCTTGTGATAGTGTGTATGTGTGTTAATGTGTGTGTAGCCTTGTAATAATGTATGTGTGTCAATGTGTGTGTGGCCTTGTAATAATGTATGTGTGTTAATGTGTGTGTGGCCTTGAGAGAGTGTCATGGCGGCATCCGTAGGGACAGTGGAGGAAGAGATAAAACATATTACATAATGAACTTCAGTGTACTGCGAGTAATTTAATCCTTTGTAAAATATTGTGTTCTTACTTCTTGCAAATCAATGTAGTATACTTTATTTTAAGCCTGACAATTGATCCATATTTGTGTAACAATTACCAAACAACTTTTCTGTATCTAAGGAGGATCACAAGCATTTCAGATTGGTACACACACACACACACACACACACTAACCACAACATTAGGTTTACCTTCATACAGGAGTCCTAGTTAGTCATGAAGGAATTTAATGGTCAATAATTTTACAACAATAGGGATAGTACGAACCCAACACACACACACACACACACACACACACGTTTCCTGTCACTTACATATATGTACAATTTCTCTCTCTCTCTCTCTCTCTCTCTCTCTCTCTCTCTCTCTCTCTCTCTCTCTCTCTCTCTTTCATGAGACAAGACAAGACAAGAACGTTACTGTCAAGTACTCTGTATAAAACTCTCTTGTGTAAAGCATCTATGAATGGGAGGTACAACAAAGTTGGAGGTGTGTCTGGGAGACAAATAACTTGTAAACGACATGACTGGCAAAGAAAAGATCAGAGTATAACTGGTCCGGCAAAGAAAGGTAAATAGTAAGTAACATATGAGTCATAAATAAGATGTCCATCAGGCTATATTTAGAGTAGGAGCGGGTAACATCCGGCCAACAGAGGCATATTGTGTGGCCCGTGAACATACTCCGAATTAATAATGATATTTTTCTGTTGTGTATCTCATCCATTGAACTAAACATTGAAATAATTGTTTATGATGTAGGAGACACCAAACACCTTGCACTTCCTTGTCCTCACCTGTCCACCTGCCACTGGAGGCCGCCATGATACCTGCACATGCAGCCGGCCAGAATGAGATAAAAGCCGCCGACGAGCTCCGGACTCTACAGCTAGCCTTCGACATGCACTCACCTCTTGCTCCTGCCGCCGATCTCGCCTGCTGCTACTCTCACCAAGCTCCAGCACAACACGCTACTTCTACAGCAGCTCTCTCTCTACTTGGCTATGGCAAACAAGTCCCCCTCTCTACAAGTCCAGAATATACGAGTGTGAGAACCAACCCTTGTAGTCATACCAATAAATTGTTACTGGGTACAATCGAGTCTGTTCACCCCCATAGTAACACAACACCCTGTTGTTACAATGGCAAGTAGAACTAACCATCACACTAATTTGTATGTTTACCAAAAAAACTCTTCAATGAACAATGTCACCAAACCATCTCACTAATATGTATGTTTTTTTCAATAATTTTTTTTGTACAAATCCACTTTTTGGTTCTCGTTTGTCACTCTTGCCAGAGACATACTCCAGAAAGTTTCATCTGACCTTTGCCCTACTGTACAAAGGTTGTCTGCTCTTGATTTACAGGCACAGCAATATATAAACGAGTGGCAGGAGCAGTAGACCCAGCAGGTAGAATAAAATTATTTACAGGAACAGCAATATGTAAACGAGTGGCAGGAGCAGCAGACCCAGCAGGTAGAATATAATGATTTACAGGCACAGCAATATGTAAACGAGTGGCAGGAGCAGCAGACCCAGCAGGTAGAATATAATGAAGCTAAAGTGTGCCATGAACAGAGAATAAAACTGGCACCGTGGAGCACTGGTTCTGAGATGGTTCTGTCTGTGTGGGGAAGGAACTGTCTGCCTATCACCCAGCTACATTATAATTGTGGGGAATGAGCTGTCCATCTATCGCCTATCTACGGTACCTGTGTGTGGAAGGAGCGACCTGCCTTATGCCTACTTACCTATTGTGGGAAGGAGGGCTACAAGACTGTCCCACTGTGTGGTGTGGTGGTCCTATACTTGTCATGAGTGGGGTTAGAGTGTTTGTTGGGGTTTAATATTCAATTGTTATTTATTACTTGTGTTCAGTGGGGATGAGTGGTGGTTTTGAATTTTATCGGAAATTGTGGTGTTAGTTAATGGTGGTTTGTGCTTATTAAAATAATTATTATATAAAACTATGTTTGGTGTGCTTCATCCATCCCGATCCTAATAAATCTGTGACAATGGGGGCCTGACTGGGATCGGGTGTATTGGATGAATAAAGCAGACCTTGCAGTTTGTTAAGTGCCATAAAAATGAATAGAATGGAAACATTGGTTGAAAATGGATATTGGCCAAGAGGTAAGAAAACTCGTGTCTGAAATTCAAGCAGAGAAGAAAATGGAAAGAGAAGCCGAAAAAGCAGCAGAACGAGATGTGAAGGAAGTCGCAGATCGAGAAGCACAGAGAAAACATGAGCTCGAGTTAAAGAAGCTAGAAGTATCAGCACAACCAGAGAGAGGAACACAAGAGGTGGTTCGAGCCAAGGCTCCCAAACTTCCGGTGTTTGTGGAAAGTAAGGATGAATTAGACAGTTACCTGTTGAGATTTGAGTGATTCGCTAGTCAAAAAGAGTGGCCAAAAGAGACTTGGGCAACTGCACTAAGTACTCTGTTGACGGGTACAGCTCTCAGCGTGTACTCAAGGCTTTCAGATACATCAGCCTTGGACTATGATCAGGTTAAAAATGCAGTGTTGAAGAGAGTTAACTTGACTGAGGACGGTTATAGGGTCAAATTTAGATATTCTAAGCCGGAAGTGGGTGAGAATCCTGACCAATATATTGTAAGACTTAAGAACATCTGCATTTTTTTTTTGAACCACGGTGTCAATTAAAAGAGAGACAACAAAACATAAGGGTAAGTGGGACACATGAACATCCAATGACTACACTCACACATACACACACACACACACATAAGACGAAAGCATAACAGAAAGAAACACGAAAATTCAGACGAATATTTACATATGACCACGTTAATCCTTCAAAACGAGGGTGGCATACCAGAAGTTCCTCCAGAACCTGGTGGTTCAGCAGGTGTCGACAAACCACATCAAGTGGCAGGCCCTGGGGCAGCAAGTGTCGGACAGTGGGGCAGGCCAGGCAATAGTGCTCTATAGTGTTAGCACGAAGCACTCTACACAATCGATACTCAGTGAAGGAAGGCTCACCCTGCATCCCAGCAACCTGCCACGGTGGCTGGTAGCAAAGCCTCAAACGAGCAGAGACTACATTGTGCCTTCGAATCATGAGTTCCCGACGACGATATTTGTGCTGGCAGACAGACTGCGCCGCCGTACAGGGAGAAGAGCAGCGGAGCGAACTCTATAGAGGAAACATGTTAGGGAGAGAGGACGTCCAATACCACGAGGAGGCAGATGGCAGGCCTCCTTCGCGAGTCTGGCACCCACAAAAATTTGACAGTCAAGTTACGATGACGCAATAAGGCCAAAAACGACAAAATCTGCTGAACAACAGTAGTGTGTGTGGGCTGAACAATAGAGAGGGAATGAAGGGTAGGTTTGGAGATACAAAAAATGGCAGAATTCACTCCACGTTGACAAACAAGACTAACAGCATCCAGAATGGCATACAGTTCACAAAATGTTTTGCTAGAGTGGTTACAGAGAAGGCAGTCCCGACTTGGAAGTAGGTGTGAAGCTCACATCAGGTATTGGTAGCATCCATGGAGGGGGCCCTGGGGGGATGTCTACAACCATTATATCTATATTAAAACTACGAAGCATAGAGGAAACAGACCTTATAAGAATACATCCAGCAGGCAGTATTGGAGGGACAGGGGAGTTTGGTTTAAGTAAGAGAAGTCCTGACTATATGCCAGTAGTGGGGTGAAGGATATGGGAAATGGAGGCACTTGGCAGTGAAGCAACATTTGAGTAAATTGTTTCGACTAATGGGGGAAGATGCAACTCACGCTGCATATTCACTATCCTGGTCGACATGGGACTGCCGAGAATTTTTCTCATATCTATATTCCGAAATTTCTCTAAAATTTCCAGAGTAGCCCTAGGAAGTTAAATCAAAGCAGGGGAGAGGTAATCAACAACTGAACGGATAAAAGGAATATAGATGGTCGGCGCTGGAGACGACCCAACAAGTCCTGGACAAAGGGATGGTCTTGAGGCTTGGCAGGGTCAACTGGCCAAATATTGATTAGTACACCCAGGTAGCGGTTCTGGGAACACATGAGAATGACAGTCCTTCCAATGGTGAATACTGGCCAAGCTTGAGGAAGGTGACAGGTGAATATTCTGCTCTTATCTGGAGAGACAATAATGCCACAGAGAGAGGAGGCCACAGAAAAGGAGTCAAGAAACCGCTGGAGATCCCTTGGTGAGGTGGTATGAACACTGATATCATCAGCATAGCACGTAATTGTAGTTCCAGGAATATTAGGGAGAGAAGCGAGCAACCGATGCATCAGAATATTAAATAAAAATAGGCAGAGAGCACCTCCTTGAGGTGTACCAAGATGAAAACTGTGCAAAGGACTGAGTCCACACACGGGAGGTCCTGTTACTGAGGTAACCTGGAATCCACCATAGTAGATTACCCTCCATCCAAATTCAACCAGTTGATCCAACATGACGTCTCTATTAGCAACATCGAAGGCACTTCGAAGGTCAATGAATGCCACCTCACTGTGCCTGGAGTGGCAAGAGTACAGGTCGACTAGGCAGTGGTGTGTGCTCTGCTGGGAAAGGAAACCAAACAGCCATGGAGAAAGGCGATCCTGCAGTCGGTACACAAGACGATTAAGTAAGATTCTCTCCATAACCTTACAAAAACAGGAAGTAAGGGAAATAGGCCTGAACTTCGCAGTGCTGGGAATAGGGATGGATATTATTGTACTGCTGGTCCAGGCTAGTGGTACACAACCCTCACGAAGACAGAGATTGTACAGTCAAAGTAGAAGGTTCCCGGGAACTTGTTGAAGTAGGCAAAGCACAGTATAAGTTGTACCATCATCACCAGAAGAAGAAGCTCTACCCCGAGAGAGAGCACGGTGCAACTCCTCCTTGGTTATCTGCTCTACATCATCATTGTCATCATCTTGCAAAAGGGCAGACATTAGACGTAATTGATGGACAGCAGCACGGGAAGCAAGTGGATTTTATATGTGGATGGGTAGACTGGCTGGGGTAGATTGTTCTGACCAGACATCGACAAGGTGTTGGGCATAGACGGTGGGAGTGTGATGATGGGCAGTGGCTGGTATCTTTTTAGCAACCTGATGGATGAGGCGCTACATAGAAGCCACACTTGTTTGCTGGTTGATGCTGTCTATGAACCACTACCAAGAATCAGTGTGAGCTTTCTCCTGTAGGGTGACTAAAGCGTCCCTAGATATATAGTAACGATGGTGCAGGTCAGGGGTTGGGTTGGCTTGTCACAAAAGGCCATCACGTTAAGCCTCCTGCTTCGCCTCCTGTATACGTGCATCCAGCGTCTAGGAGTGGGCATTATGGCAATGTTGAAGGTGTGGCCAGGAGACTGATAGCCTATAAAAGTCATGATTAGCAGAAACAAGATCTGAGTACAACTGTTCAGGTGAAGATATGTCAAATGCAGGGAATACATGGGCCATAAATAATATGTGAGTCGGGCAATATTTAAGGGGCACAACAATACGCAAACGAGTGGCTGAAGCACTTGGCCCAGCAGGTAGAAAATAATGAAACCGAAGAGCGACATGATCAGAGAATAAATCTGGCATGGAGGAGCACTGAACCTGAGATGCTATGAGGCCATACAAGACGACGTAATCCAGAGTACCTCCCCGGCAATGAGGGGCACCGCCAGTGTCTCAGCATGTCAGATGTTGCTTGCAGATGTTTAAAAGGAGACGAACACCATTACGATTAGTAGAGCCAGATCCATTACCCAAGTCAGAATGTCGAGCATTAAAATCTCCCATATTTACCATACCATGCACTGTTTGAGAAGGAAGAGCCTCAAGAGTAAGTCTAGCTTGGGCAGAATAGACATTACATAGTTGGAGTACTCCATTCCCAGGTAGAACCTCAAATAGCTGAAAGGTCATGTCAGGATCAGATGAGGTACAGAGAAGGCGAAGTGGCATGGAGCTATATATGTAAGTCAGGAGACTATTCCTTACTAGATGAACATTTGGCACAGAACCTGAGAGGGGAGGAGCTTGCCCAGCAATGGTTGGCCATCCTGGAAATGCTTCCTGGAGAAAAATAACACTGGCATGATGACGAAAAACGTAGACCTTGAGTTGAGTGAGCTTAGCATGACTGGTAATACCACATACATTCCAGGAGATGACATCCAGCCGGCAATCACTAGCAAACTCTGTGTTTGGAGGTAGAAGTCCGGGGAGTGGGGGCAGATGAGCGACATGGAGAAGAAGATGGACCAGTAGAAGGGACTGACTCGTAAAGCTTTTCAAGGCGAGATGCAACAGTATCCATCCTTTCAGTAAGGGTGGTGACAGTGTAGATGATGGCCTGCTGAGCCTCAACCAAGATGCAGAGTTTGGAGTCATTTACAGCCTAAATGGCAACCAGCCCATTAATCCTGGCTTCAAGGGTGGAGAAGCAGTTCTTGAGAGCCGTACATCGTACCATGAGGGTAGTGACAGACTTGCAGAGGGCCAGGTCCGAAGGAGGAGTAACAACAATCAATTTTTTTTTTTTTTTTCAGCATGGTTTACATAGAACCGCGGCCATATATAATCATCCTTATAGGGGTAACTCACACAAGAGTTTGACAGCTTCCCTCTGTTCCTTAGATGATAATCTTTCCAATAAATATGTTAACTATTATATTTTAATTTAATACAAGCAGCTACACACTACTTAAAACAATAACATCATATGTGAACTTGAAAACATTAGACAATAAATTGTTTGAGATACCCATGATGGATGATTATTATTGACCACAACTGTACAAGGTTTTTTGATCAATCGTTTACCCTCCGCGTTTTCTTTATTTTCTTAAGTTTTGTTTTTTTAAGCTGATGTCGTAGTGCGGCGGGTAAAGAATGTACTGAAAAAACCTGTATATAACATAAACAGCATAAACTTTTCTGTGTTGTGGTCAAACTTTCATTGCAAAACTTCAGTGTACACAATTTTTTTGTCTTCTGGTTTAGAGTCAATATATAGATGTTCTCTGCATTTCCAACACGTAAAAGTGCAACATAGAGCTGCCCATGTGTGAAGGCTGGATTTCCAGAGAGATCAAGCCCTATAGATATCATGGTTTGACCTTGGCTCTTATTAATAGTCATTCCATATGACAGCTTCAGAGGATATTGTAATCTTCGAAATGTGGAGTTTTCATGTACAGTTGGCTTCACTTCCGCGTACCGTATATAAGTTAGCGTTGGCAATGTTGAACCACCTAGAATCTTGAATCCCGAACCACGTGTGATCATGAGGGGAACCAATCATTACAGAGTGAAATGGAAACAGGGGTTGAGTTGAAATGCTAAAGCATCAACAGTGATCGAGTAGTGTTATTTGCTGTATTATACAAAATTAATATAGAATTTATGTCACAGTATAATTTACATGCCAGCAATTGTTTATTAAATATATATATATGAGTCATGTAGTAAGTCATTTTTATCCTACCAGTTACTAATAAAGAGAAGGTGGAATAATCAATACCAAAACATCCATAACCCTTAAAGATTGTGTTCGTGCACCACCCACTTTATGATTATTATTTTGTTGTCACTATGATTTTAACTTTGTCATGGTAGACAATTGTAGCATGGCAAGGAAGAATAACCTGGTGGTAATGAAAGTTCCTTAAAAAGTTTGTGTAATGAATTATTACCAGTATCTCCGAATATTGGAAGATAAAAGAGTGACGTTCATGTCTACGTATGATATGCATGTGCTCAATACAATTCAATTATAATGAATAAGTTTGAGTAAATGAAGAGGAAGAAAGAAATAAGGCCATACTGGTCCTGGAGGACATTAACACGAAAAGAAAAGAAATAAAGAAGATAAACAGTAACCAGAAGGAAAGAGAAGGAAAAAGGGACAGTTGAAGAATTTCAAGGGAATAGCTTGAGTCTGCAAGGGGGCCAAACCTTTATATGTATCCTAAAATTGTTAATATATTACCATTATGCAATGAAACCTTCCACCATCTATTTATTGTTGCAATATATTACCATGTTATGCAATGAAACCCTCCACCCTCTATTTATTGTTGCAATATATTACCATGTTATGCAATGAAACCTTCCACCATCTATTCATTGTTGCAATATATTACAAGTCAGCCAATTTTGTTACTTGACCTCAGTCAAGACATTTTCTGATTAATGACTTTGTGTTACTGGTTACCAAAGGATACTGTTTTGTAGTGGAGTGTGACTTAACTACCCAATGATCACTCTGTCACTTCTCCACACCCTGTCCCACACCTCGACCACATCCTCTTTCCATTACCCTTCTCCTTTACCCATTTCCAGTACTCACTCTACTAATCCATTTCCCCACCACATTCTCCTTCTCAATACCTACAACATAATTTTGTGTGGCCAAAAATGATTAGTTCAATTATGTAAACAGGACCTGAAAATAAATAATGTGATGTTTTGTATGCAATTACAATGCATGGAATATGGTAGGACAATATAATAATCAGATGGAGTCATTAGATAGTAATGTTTTGTATGCAATTACAATGCATACAATATGGTAGGACAATATAATAATCAGATGGAGTCATTAGATAGTAATGTTTTGTATGCAATTACAATGCATGGAATATGGTAGGACAATATAATAATCAGATGGAGTCATTAGATAGTAATGTTTAGGCCAGACAATCAGGCGTTGGAGAACCATCACAAGTGTCGGAGAGAACAATGTTAAATTCATACACACACCTTATGAGACACACTTTCCTTTACCGAACCCCTCTTTCCATCTCACTTTGTAGTGAGTGGTTCGTATCAGGATCACACGTGGTTAGGGACTCAAATTTCTGGGTGGCTCAACATTGGTAGTGGCAAGTGGTAAACGCGGAAGTGAAGCCTACTGTACCTTAAACCTTCCCTGAGTCATGCCCTTTCAGATATATATATATATATATATATATATATATATATATATATATATATATATATATATATATATATATATATATATGAATGAATGATCATATGGTTCCATAAGTATATAATATACCAAGCTTATAGTCCTAGCTTTTGTACAGTAGTAGTCCAGTGCTGAAATTCTACTGCATACCATTGCACTGTTATATCACTAACATTATTATCCACCAGGGTGATATCTTTATACGTTGACCTATAACCGTCACATATTATTTTCATGCCTATAACCCCATTATATAACAAGGAAGGACATACTGGACTGTCGGTGCTAGATAAAGAGGTTGAGCTAAATTTATTTACAACAGGCACAGACTAACGTCTCCACCTGCAACTTTTTGTTTTTCCTGACTTGTTACCATCTACATTTTTTCTTTTTGTTTCTGACTTCAGGTACAGTACTGGTATAGTTATAAAGGTTTTTGTATTAAATTGTGCATTGGTGCCTGTTCTCGCTACCCAATCATGAGGGCAAGGTGGATTCTTGTTTCTAAGTTTCCACCAATTATATATGTCATCACTGTCTTGTTTGTTTTCCTTACAGATAGTTTGCTACAGTAGATGACTATTGTTCATTAATTTCTGTATTCCTTTTACACTGTCTTAGAGTATCCATCCCCACTATCTTGATGCTGAATCTTTCCTCTTCTTTTCTTAATCCTGACACACCTGTCATGGCTGAGCGGTATGAGCTTTGACACTTAGGTGTGAAAGGAATCCATAAAGATATTCAACCCTAACACAGTGCTGGGCGGGATATCTCAGCAACCCTGGAAGACCAATGGTTCTTTCAGCAGATGAGTCTTCCTGGGTGGGTTTGGGAACCCTGGGTTGGAGGAAATGCCACTCAAAATCCTATTAGTACACCACCGGCCAATGCTCTTATTGGGCGTATGAGTGTTCTTCTTAGTAGGGTTCAGGGTAGCCCTTAAGGCGGAAGAGCAGCTTTATGCTGCCAACGGCATCTCTGAAATGGAGTCATGGGTTGATGCCATAGTCATGTGCCTGATTTTCCGCAACTCATCCATTTCCCTACTATTAGATGGCACAATCTAACTAATTTCACCTTTACTTTCCAATTTATTCTTTCTTATTCTTACTCTTATAAAGGTGAAGCTGCTCATCTTGGTGCAAACCGCAGTCACGCAGCTACTATCTTTGATCCGGTTATAAGACCAGATTATGGCAGTTATTCTGGTCGCCATGCTCAGATAGTGAAGGTGGGAAGATCATTTTTGATCTATTGAGAAGTAACGCCCGCCTAAGCAAGGCAGTCCCTTGCCAGTAGGTTCTTCTCCTGCCCGTCACCCCTGGAGAGTTTGAGCTAGCTCTTCTAGGCCAATGTCTGAAAGGGATGACGTTAATTTTATTAGCTTGCTGACTCAGGTTTCCTTATACTTGGTTCTTCCGGTTATATGACCTTTGCTTGTACTTGGACTTGCTTCACGATTTCTCTACTTCTCATCTTCCCATTTTACTTCTTTCAGTTATTCAAGTTTTTACTTGTTATTTTGTCCGGTGATATTGAATTAAATCCCGGTCCACGTAGACCTACCCATCATGTGAGAAGCTGCCGTATTTTGTATTCTAACATCCGCGGACTTCATAAGAACATTAAAGATCTAACTTTGGCATCAGTAGATTATGACATTGATTTTTGTTCAGAAACTCTTGTCTCTAACCATAGACACGTTTCAGAACTTCTTATGCCTGGCTTTAATAAACCACTTCTTATTCGTCGTGACTCTTTTCCTCGTGTTCGTGGAATGAGTTTGTACATCCGATCTGGCTTCAATGCCCAGCCTTTAACAAAATTTATTTGCGGTTGCCATGAGATCCAGTTAGTTAAAGTTTCTAGTAAATATCATAACCACTACATTTTTAGCCTATACAGAAATCCTGACGCCAATGACAACCTATATGACTGTCTCTTAAATGCCATGGCATTAATTCAGTCTGTTGATGTCAAGTCCTCTTTCATCTTTGTTGGAGATGTAAATGCACATCATCAAGAGTGGCTGAACTCTGTTTCTCCAACAAATAGACACGGTCATGCTGCCCTGGATTTTACTAATTTATCTGGGTGTGAACAGTTGATTACTGGACCTACACATATTTCTGGAAACTGTCTGGATCTCGTTTTGACAGATGTTCCTGGTGTTGTGGAGACTATAGTTCTTGCACCTGTGGGTACTTCAAACCATAATTCCATATCCTGTAAAATCAATCTTGAATTTACTGTGCCTGATATCACTATCACTCGTAAAGTCTATCTTAAATCTCGGGTTAACTGGGATAATGTATGTGACGATGTTACTAATATCCAGTGGAACCACATACTAAGATCTGATGACCCAGTTTCATCACTCAATAACCCTCTCTTGGAAATTCTTAACAGAAGAGTCCCATCAAAATTAATCAAATCCCGTATAAAAGATAAAGCTTGGTTTGATGATGGCTGCAAACGTGCTTTTAATAACAAGCAGGCTGCATACCATCGCTGGAGACGTGGTCGAAACCAGTTGCTTTGGGATGACTATATACATCTTAGGTCAGTTGCGCAGAGAGTTTATAGTAATGCTGAGAGGGATTACAATTCCCATTTACAGGAGGTTCTTGCAGGTGCTACTCAGCCACATAAATGGTGGGCTTCACTTAAGGCCTCATTATTTGGTATTGATTCCTCCATGCCTCCACTTCGTGATTCTGATGGTTCTGTTTCTTTTGACCCATTGATTAAGGCTAATATGCTTTCAAATATATTCATTGGTAAGCAGAGTGATCAGGAATTGCAATTGCCTTCAACATGTTACCCTAGTCCTGGTCTAAAGTCAATAGCTTTTAAATCAGCTGAATTGAAACAATATCTATTGGATCTTGACACTTATGGTGGGACTGACCCTGATGGATTTTTCCCTCTCTTCCTTAAGAAGATTGCTGTTGTTTTAGCACCTAAATTGGCTGTGGTATTTAGGTTGCTCTTGAAATCTGGTAGTTTTCCTCTTTACTGGCGTAAAGCCAGAATTACCCCAATTCCAAAGGGAGCCACTGCGTCATCAAATCCATCCGAGTATCGTCCCATTTCCATTACACCTATTCTTTCTAAGATCTTTGAGAGGCTTTTAGCGAGGCGTCTTAACTCTTATTGTAATAATAATGATTTAATACCCATTTCACAATTTGGTTTTCGCAAAGGTTTGGGTACCTGCGATGCACTTTTGACCTTGTCTCACGCACTTCAATCTTCGTTGGACAAGGGATATGAATCTCGTGTTGTGGCTATTGATTTTAGCTCTGCTTTTGATCGGGTTAATCATAAAGCACTTTTACATAAGCTGCAACTTATTGGTATTGGTGGTAGTCTCTTATCAATTTTTAAAGAATTTCTGATGAACAGGTCACAATGTGTTGTCATTGATGGGTGCACTTCTGTCCCTGTACCTGTTGTTTCGGGTGTTCCACAGGGCAGTGTACTTGGACCTCTGTTTTTTATTCTCTTTACTGCTGACTTGGGCTTTGAGCTCGAAAATAAGCTTATTTCTTATGCTGATGACACAACTTTATATTCACCCATTCCATCACCAGGGAGTAGAATTGAAGTTGCAGCATCCCTAAGCAGGGACTTGGCTAAGATTACTTCTTGGTGTGAACTTTGGGGTATGAAGCTTAATGCCAAGAAAACTCACTCCATGATTATTAGCAGATCACGCACTTTGGTTCCTCCTCATCCTTGTTTGCATATTTCTGGTGAACAAATTGAGGATGTGACAGGTTTGCATTTGTTGGGAGTGACTCTTGATCCCAAGTTGACCTTTGAAAGGCATATTCGATCCTTATCTTCTACTATTGCACTAAAGATTGGTTTACTCCGCAAGTGTTTTAAAAAATTTGCGTGTGAAACCATAGTCTTAAAATCTTTTTATGCTTTTATTTTGCCTCACTTTGAATATTGCTCTTCTGTTTGGAACTCTGCTGCTGACTGTCATCTAAAGTTGCTTGACAGAGCTCTTACTTCTATAAAATTTGTTCTACCTGCTGTATCTCTTGATCTCCATCATCGGCGTCAGGTTGGTGCCCTTAGTCTTGTATTCAAAATTTTTAACAATAGGCGAGCCCACACTTTAAAGCGAGTTGCCAAACGGCATTTTGATGGCGATTTCTAGGCTGGAAAATATGTCCTATGTCGGGCAAAGCTATATTGGGCTTCCTATTGTGGAACGACTTATTATAACTTATTCAATATTTTTTACATATTTTTAACTTATCTTGGACTTATTTTCATACGAATACAGCCATGAATAAAAATATATCTCCTATTATTTCAGAAGAGGCTTTTTAGTCCGCTTATACGCAAATATAACAAAATTAGAATGATATACAAACTTATACAGGCCTTTTATAATTATATTTTACATTTTACGTCGTCAATGATAGTGACAGTACTAAATCATAATAAGATGTTGATAATATATTGGTGTCTCCGTACGATACGTTCTCTGCTGCTGCAGCAACCAGTGTGCGATCCCCGCAGTATCCACACATTCAGTTAGCTTGCTTTCATCTCTTCATGCGTCTGGCAGCGCAAGGTATGCATATTTCTAATGCTAATAAATGTGAACATATGGCATTTCAACATTTTCCGCTTCATGGTATGGGTCATGCTAAATACAATTGTTAATATTTGTAGGCTGTTATACTCATGCAGTTCATGAAAGCCGCATAATGCACACATTTCGACTCTTACTATTTACTAATTTATATGAAAAATATAGTATATTCAGCATATATTATGCGAAAACACAAAAGTATGTATTTTTTTATACATCTAAGTAAAAGGTCGTGAACTAGAACGCTAATTTTCTAGTGTAAAATAAGGTATGAAATTTAACTGAGTTACCCATGTCCAGCACTTAAAATGTCGCAGATAAAAAATAGACCACCATCTGGCAACATCACTCAAAGTGTGGGCTCGCCTATACTCGGCATCCCCTGCATAGTGTTTTACCTGAACGTTTTATTCCGACTCGCATAACAAGGTTTACAAGGAGTCTTAATGACTTTGCCATGACTCTAATTAATGCTTCTACATCTCAATTGTCTCGTTGTTTTATTCCTTCTATGATTACCTTATGGAATCATCTGCCTAACGAGGTTGTACAGTCAACTGATATTACTGGTTTTAAATCTAAAGTTAATGTCTTATTGCAACTGTAGTTTGTCTATTTTTTAAAAATCATATCTTTTCTTTTGTATAAGCTTTCATTGACAACTAGTTTTCTCTTTTGGGCTCTCTATACTCAGTAGCCCCTTTCCTTTTTTCTTAGTTGTTGTAGTCTCTCTTCAGTACTCCCCAGGTATTTTGTGTGGATCCATCTATTGATGTGTCTGCACCCTGTTGGGAGGCTATGACAGCTTCTATAATAATAATAATAATAATAATAATAATAATAATAATAATAATAATAATATGGAACCGCTTGGCTTCACCTTTGATTTTAACTATGTAGTTAAGGTCATTCACCTTCTTCACTACTTCAAAGGGACCCTTCCACTGAGCCAACAACTTATTATGAGCTGTTGGTAACAGAACGAGACACTTCCCCCCTACCTGTAGCGTTCGGAGCTTAGTTTTCCTATCATAGTAGGACTTCTGAATCTCCTTTGCTTTAGATAACTCCTGCTTTGCAATCTCGCAGGTTTGCTGTAATCGTTCTGCCAAATCAATTACATAAGAATAAGTGGTTTTCACCACGGGATCCGATTCCTCATCGTCCCAAAGTTCACGTAGAACCTGAAGTGGTCCTCGAGCAGGTTTACCATACACTAACTCGAATGGACTGAATTGCAACGATGCCTGAGGTGCTTCGCGATACGCGAACAGTAGTGGCGAGATATACCTGGACCACTCCCTAGGTTGTTCTACTGCCATCCTCCTCAACATTTTCTTGAGAGTACCATTAAACCTCTCACACAACCCATTACACATTGGATGATAAGGTGTTGTCCTCAACCCTTTAACTGAGAGTAATCTCCACAATTCCTCCATCATCGCGGAGGTAAATTGACTGCCTCGGTCGGACAATACCTGCTTTGGTATGCCGACACGACAGAATATATCCAACAAGGCTTCAGCCACTGTAGTGGCTTCAATATCACGCAGAGGCACTGCTTCAGGCCATCTGGTCGCGAAATCCACACAGGTAAGAATATACTTGGCACCGTCCGTAGCCCTCGGAATAATAGGTCCAACAATATCAACCGCTACTCTCTCAAATGATTCTGAGATTAGCGGTAGAGGTTTTAGAGGTGCGGGCTTCACCCGACCCCTGTCACACGTTTTCTGACAAACGTCACATGACCTCAACAATCTCCCTATCTCTCTCCCCATACCTGGCCAATATAAATGAGACTGAATCCTATCAATTGTTTTCCTCATCCCCATATGACCCCCTAATATAGCATGATGACCCAGGGTAAACACAGCCTGTCGGTATTTCTCTGGTACGAGAAACTGAACCCTCTCTTCCCCATCGGGGTTTACTGTACGTCGGTAAAACCTGTTTCTCCTCCTGACATAACTGGTTACAATACCCTGTCGATCTCTACTCTCACCCTCAAGTGCCTGCTTGCGAACAAGTGCCAATGAAGGGTCACTTGCTTGCTCTGCAATTACATCCTCGCAATTGACGAGGTCGGCGGCAGTTGTCACTTGAAGTGGAACAACTGTTTTCTTCGCATGCGCCATACCCCTGGTTACAGCAGCTGCACCAGTCTGTGTGGAAACTTCCACTGAACACGCATTCTTAACCCCTGGTATATTTCCTATTACCAAATCTGACACAGGATTTTGCATGACTGCTGCAATTACCTGGCCTGTATAAAATGGACTCTCCACTGCAATTTTAGCAAGAGGATAGAGCCTCCTGGTACCATCAATCATAGTGATAGTTACCTGCTCCCCTGTAAAATCATTAGAAGCAACTAAACCATCAGCGACACAACACCCCGATGACCCATTATCTCGAAAGACTTCAACAGATATTCCGTTAACAATTCCGGGACAAATATGGAAACCAGACTTACCTTTCGAGACTCCTGTCGCGTTTAGTCAAAATTGATGAGGTTCGTGAACCGACTGAGGCACTCGTGGTTCTACACTAGGTTGAACCGCCACAGGTGAATACTGTGGTTCACCCTGTGTTGCAGCTGCCGATCGCTGATAATAACCTTTATTTCCACCGTGGTTATTACTATTTTTCCAGTTACTTTTTCCTTGGTAACGGTACTGATTGGACTGCTGCGAATAGTGATTATTACCTTGTTTCTGGGTATGATTAAAATGAGGTTTAGGTTGCAGACGAACAATTTGACTCTGCTGCTGTGACTGATTTTTACTCGACTGGTTATATGAAACAGCAGAGTTCTGAGAAGGCTTATTCGACTGATTAATTTTCTTATTATACTGAATCCGCGTATGGTAACCATACGCGGTAAAATGCGCGTCGGACATATCCACCATCGTTTGCAACGTTTTCACCTTGTTGGTTTTCAGCTGAGCCGACAATTCTGGAGGGCAAGACTTCTCCAGCTGTGTACGCAGCAACAAGTCTTTTACCCCCTCCAAAGTCTTAGGTGTTTCGGCCTTATCTAACCACTGATCCAGGTAACTGGTCAGACGTGCACTAAACTGTGCAACAGTCTCCTTATCCTGTAAGGATGCACGCCAAAACTGAGTCCTAGCGTCATCGACCGTCAACCCGTACGCCTGTAACAAAGCCTTTTTCATGTTCTCGTAATCTCTGGCGGTACTGTCGAGTCGGTGGAGAATGCTGAGGGCTTTTCCATCGAATAGATTAATAAACTCGAGCTTCTTTATATCATCATCTAATCTATAAGTGTCTGCAACCATTTCGAATCGCTCAATAAACGGCTCGATATCGTCTCCCTCTACGTATTTTGACAGTTGTAACCTTGGGGTCACGGTGGTTGAGCTTGCGACATTACTTCCACTCGCACTTTGATTTCCACTCGCACGTACTTGCAGTTCCAATACTTCCTTTTCATGTTCCCATTTCAATTTTTCTTGCTCTCTCTGTTCCCTTTCATTTTCTCTTATGGCCGCCCGTTCAAGCCGTTCTTCCTCTTGGCGGCCCTTCACGTATACTTGAAGTTCGGCCTTACCTTCAATTCCCAATTGTTGAGCCTCTCCCAACAATTCTTGAACGGTAGACATTTTTAATTTATTTTCTATCGTTTCGGTTGCCTTAATTTCTGGACAGTTATGACTATCTACTCGTGAAAGTGTGCGTGTGTGTGACTGGAATTAATACAACGAATCAGGCCCCACGTTTGGGCGCCAAATATGTAACGGTGATGTGAGAATGATAGATAATGTAATTTATAATATGACAATTACAACTTACCTTGCCCTGTTAATTTATGATCTCGTTGGTTGGCTGCAGCGAAGAACAAAAAGTCGGGGATTAATTCCCCGTTTCAGGCCCCATCCACCATACACATAATAAATTTTTATGTTAAGGAGTTCTTCCCGATATATGTGTATTTATATAGATAACAAATCTACTGGTGCATTTAAACAACCAATTGCAAATTTCTATATTTATTCAACTCCAGTATGCCAACATGAATAAATTAAATTTCACACACACACACACACTCACGCAACGCTAACTAGCTACTCGCTCTCGCTCACGTGACGATAGTCTAGCTTACGTTAACACTGTAGTAATTCTATCAATTGTTACGCAAGTTGGAATATTTTTCTAATGTCTCACACTTTAGAGTCTCACAACACACTCGTAATTTTCTTCAAAGATCCAGCTTCCCCCTCACCTAATTCAGTTACTGAACCAGCGTCAATGCAACTAGTCAGTATACAACTGTAAAGCCTTGTGAATCGCGTAATATACAACGAATTCGGCGTTTACGTTGATCACTCCCCACTGCACACGTGGAGGATTGATCTAGGTAAGGGAAGCTGACGATACGAGTGTGTTCCTTCCTTCGAGTGTGTCCTGTTCCAACTGACCCAATTCTTCCTCCTTAACTGGTTCAAAATTTCTCTGACTCCTCCTCCTATCTTTGTTCGTTTTTCCTAACTGGCTACGATTTACATTGTACCCACTTATTCCTGAGTTATACATGCAATTGCAATTTACCTATGGCGTGCTAATAATTCCCGATAATTCCCCTCCACTTCACGATCATTTACAATACCATAAATTACCCTGGTAGCATAATTGAGTCATACATTATGTACTTAATGTACGAACACCTATAAGACAAGATGTGCAAATTCAGTTGAAACCCGGCCTTCCTGACCCTTTTCTAATTTTGGCTACTAATCCGGTACCTGCGGATTAAGACTACCTGCAGATTAACCCGCTGCACCTACATCAACCCACTCCTGTCTCCTTTGTCTCATGAATGGAATATTCCAGAACATTCTCTAGAACATTCTATATTGACACCAGTATGGAATTTTCCAACTCTCTGTAATTCAAATTACGTCACGAGTATTATGTCTGACTCGTGACAGTTATCAACCAGTAATTAACCCTAGAAACATCCAACACTGCAACACCTTAATTAAACCTACTATGGCCAATAGCAAGTATAACAAAGTATCTGCAGGTCTCACCTGTAATAGTACATTTGGAACGCAACAAAATATGTAGATTGACAGGCTGGATCACACGTATCATACAAAAAATATTAATTTCCATAAAATCATGGGACAGGTCCCCATGTAACATAACTCAGTGGCTGTCTAAGGGGGATTACTAACGCTATGTTAACTAAGATGTTTGATAAGAAAAAAAGAAGCAGTAATTGTTAACAATTATATTATCACAATAATCAAACATGAGAATACAATATTGAAAGATAGTTATTACCCAAGAAAACAGTTATTACCCAAGAACACAGTTATTACCCAAGAACACAGTTATTACCCAAGAACAGTTATATTTACATTATTTACAAGAAAGAAGTCACAAAAATATTAATGGTAATCCAGCCGTCTTTTCCACCAATAATTATCTACGTTACCGCACAATACAGAGTGAGAAGTCGTCCGAACTCAGTTAACCCAGGAGGGAGGTAACACCACAACTGCTTACAAGATGAGACTGACTGTGTGCTTGCTTGCTTGTTGGATTTCTTGGCTATCGACCAGAGGCATATAGCCAAAGATCATTAAGCCATTGGATCCATTTTATTATATCAATCTATATAAGGTCATAAAGTTTTGTCTCCCTCAGAAAACTCATTAGTTTGTTTATAATATTCTTGTCATCTGACAGAATATTTTCTATGGTAAAAGCCATTTTTTTAACTTGAAAATATTGTTTAATTTTTCTTCTTTGATGTTCATATTCTGTACAAAAAATTATTAAGTGACTGATGGACATTATTGATGTGCATGCTGGGCACATTGGGGGAAAATTTCTATTGACATATGGTTCTAGGTGGGTTAACCATGTGGCGTTAACCCTTAGTCGGGCCAACACCACCTCGTCCCTTCGACTACGCCATGATGACGTAGCCCAGGGTTCGATAAGTGTTTTTAATTTATTACTGATGTTTAATCCGGTCCACTGCCTTTGCCACAGGAGATGAATTCGAGACTTAATGAGAGAAACAAAACACCTGAGATCCGTACGGACTATGCTAATGTCCAGATCAACAGTTGACCCGGCTAGTATATCAGCCTGTTCATTGCCATAGATACCATAATGTGAAGGTACCCATATTAGCTTGATTGATTTATTGGAACAAAACAGCTTACTAATGATATTACCCTGTATTTCGTTGTTAGTTGTATTTAAGGATTTAATAGCTTGAAGTGAACTTAATGAATCAGTAAAAATAACTATCCTATCGTGGGTCGTCGATAGGGCAAATCCAAAGCTTTATTAATAGCAAAAAGTTCTGCAATAAAAATAGATGTATGAATCGGCAGTCTGAATCTTAACTGACATTCAGTCGACCATACACCTGCACCCACACATTCATCCGTCTTGGAACCGTCGGTATACAGATGGAAATATGAAAGATGTTGAACAATTATCTCATGAAACCTCTGGTGTACCTCCACCTCCGTCACCCGGGATTTAACCCCTGGCAGCCAGGAATCCACAATAGTGAAGGGGGGTGTTACCCAGGGTGCAATATTTACTAAAACCAGGGAATTGTTGATAATTCTATACCGACACACTCTACGAGGTCGTGGAGTCTTGCTCTGAGGGACCTCACGCCAGTGCCCTCCGGGGCCGTGCGACGCCCAGGCGGATAACTCGGCCCTTCCGGGGGCCTATCGCCATGGCCCGCCGGCTGCAAATGCCTCACCAAGGCATTACCGGGAGGATGACTAGGCTCCCCGGGTACCTGAACTTGGGGCCTGGGCCCCATTGGCCTCACGCCAGTGCCCCCTGGGGCGCAGGGGTTCCCGGACGGACGACTCGGTCCCTCTGCCAGGGGCCTAGCGCCATGGCCCCCCGGGTGCTGTTGCCGAAGCAAGGCATTCCCGGGAAGATGACTCGGCACCCTGGATTTCTTAGCACAGTATACTAACAGTTGTTGATCTCGTCTCAATTGGAGGGGAGGCACTTGTGACTCCACCTCTAGACGCTCGATTCGAGTGCAACGTAGGGCTCCAAGACACACACGCAAACACGTATTCTGCACAACATCCAAACCTTTCAACACAGACTCAGATGCCGAACCACACACTATTGACCCATAATCTACTCTAGATCTAATCAGGGATTTATATAGCATTAGCAATGACTTCCTATCTGCTCCCCATTGAGTACCAGAAATGCACTTCAGCAAATTGAGTGCTTTTAAACATTTAATTTTTAACTGACTGACATGGACTCGCCATGTCAGTCGACTGTCAAAATGCAGTCCAAAAAATATTAGTAGAATTTTGAATAGGTAGGGGGTTGACACCCATAGTCAGCCTGACGTCTGGCTTCTTCCTATGAGTGAAAATAACCCCTACACTCTTTCTTACTGAAAACTTAAAACCCCACTGGAGGCCCCAATTGTGAATCAAATCCAGTGCCAATTGGATCCGAGTTGCCGAAAACTCTGCATTACAGCTGGAGTGCCATATCGCACAGTCGTCGGCGTACAGTGAGTATCTCAGATTTCGAGGAGGAGCTGGTAGAATATCATTGATCATACATAGAAATAAGGTTGGAGACAGAACACTCCCCTGGGGCACCCCATTTGACTGGACAAATATGTCCGAGAAAGTGACTGTGTCCGAAAAAAGCTTGACAGAGAAAGTTCTGTCAGAAATGAAATTCTTAACAAAAAAGGGCAGGTTACCGCGTAATCCCATCGCATATAGTTTCCTGAGGAGGCCATGTCGCCAAGTCATGTCGTAGGCTTTTTCAATGTCTAAAAATACTGCAATCAAAATTTTTTTTTTGGCAAATGCCTCTTGAATTTGAACTTCCAGGTTTACTAGCTGATCGAGCGTCTGGCGACTTTTATGGAAGCCACACTGCTCGTCAACCAGCAAATTCCTGGAATTTAAAAAATGCAATAGCCTACGATTAACAATTCGTTCCATGACCTTGCATAAGCAACTTGTGAGCGCAATAGGGCGATACGATGAAGTCGATCTGGGGTCCCCCCCTCCTTTCGGTATGGGAATGACATGTGCAAAGTGCCACGAGTTTGGAAAGGTGTGACCCCTCCAAATCTCGTTAAACACTTGCAACATCTTGACCATGGAATCATGATCAAGATGCTTTATCATCTCATACCGAATCTCATCGGGTCCTGGGGATGTCCCACTACAGGCTCCTAGGGCTTGGACAAGCTCTTGCATTGTTAGATCACTGTTGTAATCTAATTCATCTCCTGTGGCAAAGTCAATATGCTGCAGCTCTGATGCTTCCTTGATGGGCAGGAAAGCTGGATGGTAATTTTCAGAGCTGCTAGCAAAAGAGAACTGCCTGGCGAGGGCGTTAGCAATGTCTCTAGGTTCGTCATAATTGATGTTATTAAAAGTGATGTTGGTAATTTTATTAGAGATTTTTTTCTTATTTAATTTTCTTACAGTGGACCAGACTTGGGAAATTGATGTTTCACTGTTGATACTAGAGACAAAGCATCGCCAGGAGTCTCGTTTGGCTTGTCTGATGGTTCGACGAGCCCTAGCTCTCGCAAGTTTATACTTGCGAAAGTTCTCATCACTAATGCGATTTTTGAAAAGCCTGTAGGCTCTATTCCTCTCACACAATACCCTGCGGCAATCTGGCGTCCACCATGGAACTCTATGCTTTGCGCTATCTACCGAAGTCTTAGGAATTGTTGCCATTGCGGCTTTGAGGATATTATCTTGAATATTATTTACTTTATCATCAATGGTTTCTCCAACAATTTCAATATTGACACCCTTTGTGAAGGACACCCAGTCTGCTATTTTTACGTTAAATTTAGGTGCTGAAGGCTTTTTAATAGTATCGCTTTTAAATTTAATCACAATAGGAAAATGGTCACTTCCCAATGAGTCATCAATGGGTAGCCACTGGCAAGAGGCTGCAATTGATGGGGAGACCAGAGATAGGTCAAGAACGCTAAAATTACCGGTATTATCATCAACTCTCGTCGGACTACCGTCGTTCAGAAGAACCAAATTGGAATCACTGATTAGCCTAGCCATCTGTTCCCCCTTTCTGTCATCCTGCAGGGAACCCCATAACGTATGATGAGCATTAAAATCACCTACAATTAATTTTCTACAGGGCAGACTGTCCTGTAGATCAAAAACATCATCATAAGTAACTGTATCAGGAGGACAGTAGACAGAACAGATAGTCAGGTAGGTGCCACCGAATTTTACTCTGCAAGCGACACTTTCCAGAGGAAAATTACAGGGCACATCAGTGAAAGGGAGGTTATGGCGAATGTAGATTGCCACTCCACCTCCCCCCCTCCCCCCACGGTCCCTCCTAATTAACTCGTAGTTCCGAAGCTGAACAACCTCGTCTTCGACTTGGTCGTTCAGATGAGTTTCCTGAAGGGCAATAATATCGGCAGCGTAAGAACAAGCCAAAAGTTTAAGTTCATTTAATCTAGCTCTAAGACTTCGACAGTTCCATTGGAGTATGGTTAGCGCAAAGATTATCGCTGTTTATGGGGTTTCTTGGAGCCTTGTTCGTCTGGCCGAACCTTTTTGTGCTGGGAGGGAAGACCCTCTTCCTCCCATGCACTTCCCGGGGACCTCCCGCGGGCAGGTTTCGCGACGGTAGTCTCCATCGCCTGTTCCTCTCCACGAGGTACAGAGCCAGTCCTCGAACGGCTCGTCTCGCGACGAACCGGACGACTCCCGGATGTAGGCTTCATGGGAGTCACCTGAGCGAGAACATGAGATTTTGAAGCTGATACGGTATCATCAGCTTTGTGGTGCTTCTTTTGCTGGGTTGATTCAACAACTTCTAATTTCTTTGTCAAACTTTCTACTAGCAGCGTTAATTTGTTTACAGTATCCTTTAATTCTTTAATTTCATTATCTTTAGCTTGGATAGCCACGTTAACATTTGTTGTAGTTACAGGAGCAGTGGTGCCAGTCATAGCTGCAGCATAGGAAACTGTGGGAGTTTGGTTAACCCCCTCCACCTTCCTCTTTGCCTCACCATAACTGACATCATGAGCCCTCATGTATGCCATTGCTTCAGTCTCCACTTTAAGGCTCCTGCAGTCACCTGCACTTGCCTGGTGGGAGCCGCCACAATTAGCACACCTGAAGACTGTCTCTGAACACAACTCAGTCTCGTGCCTACCTGCACATTTACCACAAGTGAATGAATCTTTATTGAAGCACCTCAATGCTGTGTGTCCGAATTTCTGGCAGCGGAAACAACGCATCGGTTTCTGAATGTATGGTCTAACGTGAACAATTTCATATCCAATCTTTACCGTTTCCGGAATCTGGGCTGAAGCAAAAGTCAGGAAACACAAGCCAAATTTCTCTCTCTTGTTCTCTCTCATCCTGGTCATACTTTGAACATCAACAACGCCTTGGTCCTTCATTACTTCCAAAATGTCTGCCTCATCCAGAGCGGCCAAATCCCTATGGAAAATGACGCCCTTACAGGTATTTGGCCCCACTGGAATGGTGGCTTTCACCTCCAGGTTATGAATTTGCGTCAGTTTAAGGAGATCCTTAACCTGGGATGCCTTCAGTACTTTTACCAGGATACTACCATCACGCAACTTGTTAGCAGCAGCAAGACTGCCACCTACTTGACAATCAAGGACCTTTTTGACGATAAAGGGGTTAAAATTTTTGAGAGACTGACCCTCATCTACACATCTAATATTTACATAACGAGCATTCATTGGAGGAATTTTAACATCAGGTTGTTTTTGTCTGTCTGCCGTAGGGGTTCCATTATTGTCAGCCATTGTCCTAGTTTGGTCCTTGGTCGTTAACTTCCCTCCTAGAGGAGGAGGGAGGCTAGTTGGGGGTTCATCCATCCGGGGCATCGGACTACGTCCGACCCCTCTCCTCGCACACTCACCTACCTCCCTGAACTATTGTATCAACCCCCAAAAATGGACAAAAATTTAGGGAATAAAAGTTACCTTTACTCGCCCCCCCCCCCCTAGTGGTAGCCTGGCGGCGTTCTCCAGTACCAGCTAGGAGATCGGAGTTTGTGCGGAAGGAACTTTCCCACCACCGAACCTGCCTAATGCGAGGGGTGGTGTAGTAGGAACCCACCTCCCAAGCGAATACCGTTGCTCAGCCAAGAGACAACCGTAGGCCCAGGAGGTCGCTCGGAAAATATAGAAGAAAAAGTAGTTTAAGAAAAAGAGGTGCCCAAATGACGCACCAGACTACTGGGCCCCCCTACCACAGGGTTTCCCCTGAGGCAGTGAGTGCTGCGGGTCTGGTGTGGGGAACAACTAACTACTATCTACCATATACTACTGGTTGTCCTCCAGCAAAAAACAAATCACTGAAGGTGTACACAGCAGTGCAGCAAAACGCTGCAAATTTACTTTACAATATTACTTTACCATGGCAAAGAAACAACAGAGTACTGCCGGTAAGAGGCCTCGGTACACCAAGGTAACTCCACGAACAGCACTGGTGTCTGTTGTTGCTATGCACAACGAGGACGAGGTCTGGACACAACAAAGTCTGGACCCATGACTGTGTGGTCCCCCAGCAGAGCTTATATACTATAGTTTGAAGCCCGGTGTTCTTCGGAGACTCGTGACTGGATCGAAAATGATGTGGAGATAGCTTCGAGAGGAGTACAGGGTCGTTACACAAGTAATTAACTTACATATATAGGTGAATTTCCAAACTCACTAATGTGTCCAATAAAAAAGGGAATGTTTCAGTTTATTTACATAACAAACCTAAGTTAATAATTACCTAAGTTGTCACATGTGTAATACATATTGTATTATGTATTGCAGTATGTATTCAGTCACCCCCCACACTTCACACTGGTGACAGACATACCCTGGCTACACTCTCCAACTCTTCCCCCTCACCAATGAACGATTCGGAATGAATCACGTTGTACGGGATTCACACCAAAGAAAAGAGGATTGACGACGCTAACTATACCATCTATAAGTGTTGGTGATAGTATTATAAGTGTGTATATATATTATGTCTATGGAGTTATTGTAATGTTACCACGCCATCTTCAACACCACCGATATTCTTGCCTACGACTGTTAGTGCCAAAGGAGTCAAGTTTAGCCATTAGTGTCCAGGTCTTACACTCTCAGTATAATGACCGGGAGAATTAAAGTCATGAACTGTACAACATATTCCTCGTTCAATTACACAGATACCAACAACACCAGATAATCCAGCTTCAATAAAGAAAAGCAATTTACTGAGGACACAAGTTAGTACAACTCAGTGCTGGTCCCAAGCAATGATAAATGGGTAGAGTTGTATCATGGAAAGACATCCAGTGTATAAACCTATACCATATCAATATACTGATCACAATGAATGAAAATTCCATACAAGATAAATGGATAGAGTTGTATCATGGAAAGACGTCCAGTGTATAAATCTATACCAAACCAATATACTGATCACAATGAATGAAAATACCACACAGGCTCCGTCAAGGTTCGGGTCAACAACGACACACACCGGTCCAGCATGGTGCAGGTGGAAATTATGGTAATGGTGGACAAAAGAAGGGAAGAAGTAAAGGATGATAACAGCTCCAGGAAAAGAAAGAGCTAGGATGGTAGACGAGTAGAGGTGAGGGTGGGAACTTTGAATTTTGGCAAAATGACTGGTAAAGTGAGAGAGGTGATGGAAAGGAGAAAGTTAAACGTATTATGTATGTATGTATGTATGTATATTGGCACAATGACTGGTAAAGGGAGAGAGGTGGCTGACGTGATGGAAAGGAGAAAGTTAAATGTATTGTGTATACAGGAAACAAATTGCCAGGGAAGTAAAGTGAGGTTGATTAAGGGAGGTTTTAAATTGTTTTACCATGGTATAAATGGCAGGATGAATGGTGTTGGGAAAGTAGTGAAGAAAATGCATTTTTAAAGTGTATTGGAGGTAATGAGGGTGTTGTAAACAGTAATGAACATAAAGATGGGAATTAAAGGAATACTGATTAATGTCATCAGTAACGGTGATGACTGATGAGAGGGTAATGAGTAGGTACGGAGTGGGAGGGTGGAATACAGAGGGACAGTAACGGTGATGACTGATGAGAGGGTAATGAGTAGGTACGGAGTAGGAGGGTGGAAGACAGAGGGACAGTAACGGTGATGACTGATGAGAGGGTAATGAGTAGATACGGAGTGGGAGGGTGGAAGACAGAGGGACAGTAACGGTGATGACTGATGAGAGGGTAATGAGTATGTACAGAGGGGAGGGTGGATAACAGAGGGACAGTAACGGTGATGACTGATGAGAGGGTAATGAGTATGTACAGAGGGGAGGGTGGATGACAGAGGGACAGTAACGGTGATGACTGATGAGGGAGTAATTAGTAGGTACGGAGTGGGAGGGTGGAATACAGAGGGACAGATAATTTTTTACTTTTCATAATGTTACAGTACATATATGGCTGTAGTAAACACCTGCTTCAAAAAGGAGGCGAAATGGATTACATACAAGAGTGGTGGTAGGAGTACACAAGTAGACTATATCCTGTAGGAGATGCAAGTTGAAAGAATAAATTCATTGCAAGGTAGTGACAGGGAAGAGTGTAACAATTCAATATAGGGTATTGATTGATAGGATGAGTCTGAAAATGAAGGTGAAGATGAAAATGAGGACTGAAGGAAGGATTATGTGTTGGAAACTAAAGGAGGGAGATTACATTACAAAAGTTAAGAGGGAGGTGAGCCAGGCTTTGGGTGAGGAGGACAGGTGGGCAGATTTATTTGAAGTGGTGAGGGAGAATACACAGAAGGTACTTGGAATGACATCGAGAAGGAAAAACAAAAGAAGCCAAAGAGATTTGATGATGGAATAAAAAAGTACAATATTGTATAAGAAGCAACGAAAAAGAAATGGGACAGTCAAAGGGATAACGAAAGTTTGCAGGGAAATATGGAGTGGCAGAGCAAAGCAAAGAAGGAGATGACTAAGGCAAAGGAAAATACATGTCATGATTTGAATGAGAAATTAGATAGTAGAAATAGGAATAAAGACATGTACCGATTGGCCAGGCGGAGAAACAGAGCTGGGTGGGATGTGCAACAGGTTAACAAGATGAAGGATGTAAATGGAAATGTGTTGATTAGTGAGGAGAGTGTATTAATTAAGGAGGTGGAAGGAGTGTTACGAAGAGCTGATAAACATAGAAAATGAGAGGGAGAGAAGGTTGGTAGAGGTGAGGGTGGATATAGCGAATCTGGAAGTGCGAGAGATTAGCTGGGAGGAAGAGAGTAAGGCCATGAAGAGGATAAAGGGAGGCAAAGCAGTAGGTCCAGATAACATACCAATGGAAGTGTGAAGGAGCTTAGGGAAGATGGCGGTATCGTGGCTAACCAGATTGTTAAACATAATTCTTGAATGTAAGAGGATGCTAGAGAAGTGGAGGAAAAGTGAACTAGGATATATTTACAAAAGCAAAGGAGATGTGTAGGACTGCAGAAACTATAGAGATATAAATTTGATTAGTAATTCAATGAAGATATGGGAAAGGTTTATAGAAGCTAGACTAAAAAGAGAAGTGAGGATCATCAAGAAGTAACTTGGTTTGACAATACATTCGGCTGTGAAGATATTGATGGAGAAGTACAAAGAAGACCAGAAGGAGTGGCAATGTGTGTTTGTAGACTTAGAGAAGGAATATGACAAGGTGCCTAGAGCGGATTTGTGGTATAGTATGAGGAAGAAGTCAGGAGTTGCAGAGATGTATGTGAGGTTGGTAAAGGACATGTATGACAATGGTGTAACAACAGTGAGAAGTAAGTAAGGTTGGTAAAGGACATGTATGACCTGACCTAACCTAACAACAGTGAGGTGAGCATCATATCCCACTACTTCTACTACTACTACTATCACTACTAGTACTACTACACTTACTATTACTACTACTACTACTACAACAATTACTATTACTACTTTACTGCTACAATGTTTACTATTACTACTACTAGTACTACACTTATTATTATTACTACTACTATCACTATAATGACTACTACTACAACTATTACTATCACTACAACCACTACTACTACTATCACTACTACAACAACTACTACACCAACAACTATTACTACCACTACTAAACATCGATTCTCAGCCCTTTTATAGTTGAAATGGTGATGGACAGATTAACATATGGGATAAGACAGGAGTCTCCATGGACAATGATGATTGTGGACGACATTGTGTTATGTGGAGAGAGCCTGGAAGAAGTCAAGGCAAGGCTGGAAAGTTTGAAATATGTATAGATGAGAAAGTAACTTTATGTAAACAGGAGCAAGACTGAATATCCGTGTGTAAATGAGGAAGAAGAAGTGGGAACAGTGAGTCCATAAGGAGTAGAGGCAGTTAAGGTCGATTATTTTTAAACTTTGCAAACAGTTAATAATAATAATAATGTTCCCAGGTGAGTGGCCACGGTGGTGTAGGGGTTGGCGGGGTGTTCAAGTGTGGGGTGGTGGGGTAGGTGGAGGGGAATCACATTGTTCGAATGCTCTGGGAACTTGTGGCTCAATGGTTATGTCTTCAACTGCTTCTGGTCCACGACCATCAGTACTGGCTGTACGAGGGGAAAAGGATGTTGGAGATGGTCCTTCCAGGCAAGAGAAAGAGAGGGAGATAAGAAAGAAGGTTTATGTGTGCAGTGAAGGAGGACATCAAGATGCTGGGTGTGACTGAAGATGATGCAGAAGAATGGAAGTAGTATAAAGAAGGAGAAGAAGAAGGCTGAGGAAAGTAAGGAGAGATGGAGGAAAGTCAGAAAGTAATAAAGAGAGGCAGAGCATTTCAAAAGACAACAATCCAACATAGATCAATGCAGGACGTAATCAATAATACCAGCAAAACACTTTACTGTATGTGTGAAAGATTCTTCTTGATAATAAACTCACACAGGGTTTCCAATGAGGTTGTAGCACTGTCTTACACACACACACACACACACACACACACACACAGGAAGTGTTGTGGTGGCACCCATTGTGACGAGGAGGAAGAGTGAAAAAAAAATAGATAAAGAACTCTCGTGTATTGAATGTAACTTAATCCTTTGTTAATTATTGTGTTCTTATATAATGACACTGAGTTATTAACCATCATAATACCTTTGAGACACATTGTATATTTATGGAACAAATTACTTTACATACTTTCTGGATGTAGGGAAGAACACTAACGTCTATGATTGGAAACTATATCAGATAACACACACACACACACACACACACACACACACACACACACACACACACACATACACACACACACACACACGCACACACATTGTACGTGTTATAATTACAATTAATAACTTGTTTTCTTCCGTGTAATAACTGGTCTGAGACACCTGATAATATTTATATATTGGCTATACAAGGGGATAAAAACCCTTTGTTCTTACTATAATATTGTTTGTAGTCCCAGACCCGTTTGTATGGAGGATAACCTTACACACAAAAGTTCTCGTTGGTGACGTCAACCTTGGAGAGAGAGGAAATAAACTCAATCCATTTTTGCCTCAACGATGCGGATTTCCTGAGTGTTAACAGAGAGAGAGAGAGAGAGAGAGAGAGAGAGAGAGAGAGAGAGAGAGAGAGAGACGAAGGCTTAATTAAATATGGAGAGAGCAAGAGAGAGAGAGAGAGAGAGAGAGAGAGAGATAATGAGAAGGAAAACGAGGGAGGGAGAGAGATAAAGGAGAATAAAATGTCAAAGTAGAGTGTATGGTCACACTTGTCATCACCACCATTCCCTTCGTATCATTATGAACACACAACAACTAATGCATTTCATCAATGGTAAATAGATGGGCAGAAAGATACCGATATAAATAAATAAATATTTATATATACCTATGTATATATAGCTTCACTGTGTGTGTTGGTCAGACAGTTTGATTCAACTACCTGCTGTCCAGTAAGGTTAGACAAGGTCAAGTTCCCTCAATATAATATTATTGTTAGCTTCACTGTGTGTGTTGGTCAGACAGTTTAATTCAACTACCTGCTGTCCAGTAAGGATAGAGAAGGTCAAGTTCCCTCAATATAATATTATTGTTAGCTTCACTGTGTGTGTTGGTCAGACAGTTTGATTCAACTACCTGCTGTCCAGTAAGGATAGACAAGGTTAAGTTCCCTCAATATAATATTATTGTTAGCTTCACTGTGTGTGTTGGTCAGACAGTTTGATTCAACTACCTGCTGTCCAGTAAGGATAGAGAAGGTCAAGTTCCCTCAATATAATATTATTGTTAGCTTCACTGTGTGTGTTGGTCAGACAGTTTGATTCAACTACCTGCTGTCCAGTAAGGATAGACAAGGTTAAGTTCCCTCAATATAATATTATTGTTAGCTTCACTGTGTGTGTTGGTCAGACAGTTTGATTCAACTACCTGCTGTCCAGTAAGGATAGAGAAGGTCAAGTTCCCTTCACAAGATGTGTCTCAGGGAATCATGAACACATCTGTACAGTCAATACCAGAAGTTTGTCTTTCTTAGTCCATAATACGTTCCTGTTAATCAGAGAACACTATGTGATACAATTGACAGGTATACATGGTTTAAATGTATAATATTACACATGACCATATGTGAACTAAAATAATTTAACAAGAAATTCCTCAAAGTTATAATTATACTATATATGTTCAGAAGGTGGAATTATAATATTGAGAAATATATGATATTGGTGCAGTAAGATTTTTGTTTACAGACATCAACACACAGAAATATATATAATGTTGCCAGAAAGTTGTTTATTCAATATACCAAAGCATTTTCAGTCATAGAGGCAACGTTGCATGAATACAATAATGTTGCCAGATACACACGTCATCAACATAGATAATGGCAGTGTGTGTTATGCGATTACATGTTTTTTTTTGTTCTATAAATACAGTACTTCCCCTCCTGGCCTCTCCTCTCCCCATTCAGTGTTAAGTAAGTAACCCTCCATTTATACCTTCGTTGCTAAGAAGTAATAATTTAAACTTCGACATGTATTTTAGTAACATGAATATTTCGTCCCTGTTGTGATTTAACATTATTCGTTACCATTTGTTTAACACGGGTAATACAGTGTGACAAATACTCTTCTTTCCATTGTCTCTATCAATCATTCCCTCTTTTGTTCCTTCCTATTACCACACTTGTCTTTCCAATCCACAATCTCTCCTATCAGTTTCATTTCATTAACTCGTCTTCATTATGCCTTACTCACATAGACTTACTCAGTCTATGTTTAAAGTTGTCAGTGTACTGACATTAAAATAGAAATAGGCGTATACCTTAAAGTTATAATGTGCACAACCTTACTCATATTAATGTTTTTATTAATTATTATATCCATTGTAATTATTAGTATTGAATAGTATCACCCCTCTTGATGACTGTTCTTGCTCACCTAACTCTCCCTTGGTGTATACTTAACTCCTTACAACTATCATAAATAGACATAATACTTCTTGCTTTATTACACACCTGTATCCTACCTTGTAATCATTTAATCTCTTTCCTAACCCATGACATTCCTACTACCATTCTCCTCCATAATAATGTTTTCCACATCCACCTTTGTCTCAAGCGTGAGGGAGAAACTTCCAACTTAGTATATAATTTAAATAATGTTCCGTGAATGATTGAAGTCTATGACAACCCTAAGTGAGGTATTGATATGAGTTTAGTATAAATGTTTAACCAAAGCATCACTGTCAGTCACTGGTTCTTAATATTATCTGTCCGGCAACCTTCTGAAAGAATTCTGGACATTCCATGACCCACACAATAATAAAGTGTAGTTTTAAACTTTGTGTAAGTAGTATGATAACTTAAGGAAGACTTTGTAATTACGAAACTCACTGACAACATTTACGTACGTTAAATGTGCAACTGATAACGTTACTGTATTTGTGCAACGTCACCATTAGTGTTAATATGTAAAAGGCAAATTACTATAATAATTTGTTATTATTTTTGTTTGTTGAAGTGATCCATTATTAATTTTATTGTTCTGAAATGCCACATTTATATATAGTATCCTTATTTGTGTGTGATGCCTCCTAGTGGCCTATTGTAAAAATCTGTACAGAGAGGAAGCGGTGACCAAGTAAAGAACCCAAGCAGAGATGTGTGGGTTTGTTTCCCCACAAATTAACCAAGTAAAGAACCCAAGCACAGATGTGTGTGTTTGTTTCCCCACAAATTAACCAAGTAAAGAACCCAAGCAGAGATGTGTGGGTTTGTTTCCCCACAAATTAACCAAGTAAAGAACCCAAGCACAGATGTGTGGGTTTGTTTCCCCACAAATTAACCAAGTAAAGAACCCAAGCAGAGATGTGTGTGTTTGTTTCCCCACAAATTAACCAAGTAAAGAATCCAAGCACAGATGTGTGTGTTTGTTTCCCCACAAATTAACTTTACATTCCACCATTCTGATGGGCTAAAAATGCTCTACAATATTTCATGTCCTATAATTTGACACACTAATATAATGCCATAAACTCTTCTGTACTACACACCTGCCAGTCAATAACCAGTTTCTTTAGTTTTTCTATTTCTGTTTTATTTCCTTGTCACGTGACATTGCTCTGACTTAATGTGTGTGTGTTTTATCGCACAGTGAGCATATTTTTTCCTGTATTGATTTGTTCATCTTCTTCCTGCCTGTCTCATGTCTAAGCAAACTCTCTCTCTCTCACTCTCTCTCTCTCTCTCTCTCTCATGAGACAAGACAAGAACGCTACTGTCAACAACTCTGTATAAAACTCTCTTGTGTAAAGCATCTATGAATGGGAGGTACAAAGAAGTTGGAGGTGTGTCTGGGAGACAAATAACTTGTAAACGACATGACTGGCAAAGAAAAGATCAGAGTATAACTGGTCCGGCAAAGAAAGGTAAATAGTAAGTAACATATGAGTCATAAATAAGATGTCCATCAGGCTATATTTAGAGTAGGAGCGGGTAACATCCGGCCAACAGAGGCATATTGTGTGGCCCGTGAACATACTCCGAATTAATAATGGAATCCGGCCTGCAATGGGTGGCCAACCTGCGCCCGCAGGCCAGATCCAGCCCAAGAAGGCCTATTGTCCGGCCACAGACAATTACTGTTTGTCAACCCTGCACTCTCTCCAAGTCAAGGCTACTTGGTACTCTAGTCACCAAGTCTCACCTTCACTATCAGCTCTCGGATGGTCACCTCAATTATATTCTTCTGTTGTGTTTCTCATCTATTGAACTGAACATTGAAACAATTGTTTATGGCAAGTAGAACCAACCATCACACTAATTTGTATGTTTACCAACAACACTCTTCAATGAACAATGTCACCAAACCATCTCACTACTTTGTATGTTTCTTTCAAATTTTTTTTTTGCACAAATCCACTTTGTGGTTCTCGTTTGTCACTGCTGTCTGTGACACGCTCCAGAAAGTCTCATTTGACCTTCGCCCTACTGTACAAAGGTATCCCGCTCTTGATATACAGGCACAGCAATATGTAAACGAATGGCAGGAGCAGTAGACCCAGCAGGTAGAATATAATGATTTACAGGCACAGCAATATGTAAACGAGTGGCAGGAGCAGTAAACCCAGAAGGTAGAATATAATGATTTACAGGCACAGCAATATGTAAACGAGTGGCAGGAGCAGTAGACCCAGCAGGTAGAATATAATGAAGCCAAAGTGTGACATGAACAGAGAATAAAACTGGCACTGTGGAGCACTGGTTCTGAGATGTTATCAGTCCAGATGTGAGGATGAGATCCAGAGTACCTTCCTGAAGCTGAAAGATCATGTCAGGATCGGTGGAGGTACAGAAGAAGGTGATGTGGCTAGAAGCTATGTATGCAAGTTAAGAGTTTGACCAGAGGTGAGAGACCATCCTAGATATACTTCCTGGAGAATGAAAATGCTCTGCTGATGAGGAAAAACATTGACCATGAGTTGACTGAGTTTAACATAACTGGTGATACCACAGACGCTCCAGGAGATGACATTAAGAGCGAAACTATGGTTGGTGGAAGAAGTCCGGAGAGTAGAGGCAGATGAACGACCTGGAGAAAGAGACAAAATACGTGGCTATACCCACTGGACCAGGAGGGATCACCTGGAACGAGCAGGAGGCGGGATGGCTCTATGTTTCAAGGAGGGTATTTAGTCCCAGCTACTAAATGTGGAAACACCTCTCCAGATGGAAGCCATGTTTTTCTGGCATGTACTGGCTGAGTGTTCGGTCCTCATGATCTGCGCTATGTACCGTCCCCCAAGACAGGGGCCTGCCTCACTCCACTACTTGACAGAGAAACTGAATGACCTGCTGATAGAACAACGTTTAGGCACGTCCTGGTGGTGGGTGACCTCAACCACCACCTGTAGCAGCAAGCCTACAAAAAATCTCCTGGGTGTACAGGGCTTCATAGACCATGTAACTTGCCCCACACACGAATGGAAAGGGATGCTGGATCTTGTCATCTCTGACCTCCAGGTGGACACCCTTTGCTGTCACCAGCTTGGACCCGTAGGCAGCTCTGACCACCATGCTGTCCTGACCAGGGTAAATGTGGGTGTGGCAAGGGACACTATTTGGATGTAGGACAAGGCAGACTTGATATCCTTGTGACATGACCTGCAGTAAACATCGTGGCCAACCCTGCTCCAAGTAGGGTCAGGGAATAAAGCACATACTTTCACATAACACGTCTTAGCCCTCCAAAAAAAAAAAAAAAAGGCAAAAATCAATAGTAGCCATCTTGTCGGTAAAGTAAAGGTGGTAACAGCTGAGATGATGGATTACTGAGTCAAAACAACGGTGGAGAGTTTGGGATTAGAAGCGGACAGAGAGGCAACCAGCCTGTCAATGCTGGCTTCAAGGGCAGAAAAGCAGTTCTTAAGGGCACTACATCGTGCCATGACAGAAGCAACAAACTGGTGGTGGGCAAGGCTCGGAGGTGGGGCAGGATTTTTGGAAGGAATACACTGGGAAGGTGATGGTAAATGCAGTGCTGTGGTAGTAGACTGTGGTAATAGACTGGGAAGGTGATGGTAGATGCAGTGCTGTGGTAATAGACTGTGGTAATAGACTGGGAAGGTGATGGTGGATGCAGTGCTGTGGTAATAGACTGGGAAGGTGATGGTGGATGCAGTACTGTGGTAATAGACTGTGGTAATAGACTGGGAAGGTGATGGTGGATGCAGTGCTGTGGTAATAGACTGGGAAGGTGATGGTGGATGCAGTACTGTGGTAATAGACTGTGGTAATAGACTGGGAAGGTGATGGTGGATGCAGTACTGTGGTAATAGACTGGGAAGGTGATGGTGGATGAAGTACTGTGGTAGTAGAGGCACGAGTTGGGGACTGGCATCAATCACAACCATGACAACACGTTAACTCCTGGCTGAAAGCAACGTGGACACTTCCTCAGAAACGAGTTCCCAGGACTTGGAGGCTCGGAGGTGGAGGCAGTAGGACATGATGGTTCACTCCTAACAGAACACATCATGGAGTCATGGTCAGTGACACACCAGACACACTTCAACAAGGGTGAACGGTACCAGAAGATGAGTCCAACTCTTCAGCAACAAGTCTAGTCATTATGAAGTTTCCACACATTACACAGTGGTTGATTGACTGATTTATTGATATTAGACGCTGCAACAGTGAGGTCATATGGCCCCAGAGGAAGAAGGTGATTGAGAGGTGGGACAGTAAGTACTAAGGTAACATGAAAATAGGGATAATTGAAGTGAAAGCTGCTTTTAGTCATTTGACGACAAGCATGGATACTGGGGAGGTATTTGTAGCCCCCTATCCCAGGGAGACCTCCCATGGTGGAAGACACGAGAGGAAATGGAAGGAAATCTCAAGTTGAGGTGGGTGAGGAAGACTACAGTCAACAGTAATAAGGGGAACCATCCTAGAGGAAACGAGTCAGAACCCTGAATGTTGGCAACATTACCAGGCGTTGTAGTAGAGGTGGGTGAGGAAGACTACAGTCAACAGTAATAGAATACAAAGGAGCAGTAGCACAGGGTAAGGCGACAGCAACGAATTATTTCTATGAGCAGTGAGAGGCGACAGAGGGACAGAAGAATATGTATAGGATAACGAAGAACAGAAACAAAGCCACCAAAGATCTAACACACATCAAGTAGTTCAAGGATGAGGAGGGAGAGTGTTGACAGATAAGGATGGTGTAAATACATGGTGTATTTTGAGAAATTATTGAATGATTGATTGATTGATTGATATTAGGCTCCGCAACAGTGAGGTCATATAACGCAAGAATAAGGTGATGGAGAAATGAGACAGCAAGCAGGAAGGAGATAGAAAGGAAAGAGGGATAGTTGAAGAACTAAAAGCTATTGGCTGGGGCCGAAGGGGCGCCAAAACCCTTAAAGTATTGCTCACATCACCAATACAGGGAATTATTGAATGAGGAAAACGATAGAAGATGGAAATCAGCATGTAAGAGAAGTACAAGATATTAATGGAGAGGAAGTACAGATAGAGTTGGTAAAAATGAAAGAAGGAAAGGCAGTTGGTCCTGACGGTATTACCAGTCAAAGAGTGGAAATGTTTAGGGAGAGAAGGAGTAAATATATTATGAGATTTGCTGGCTACAATGTACACTCGTGATACGTAATCTCTGACCAGACAAACGGCAGGTTGCACCACACATACCCTGCATTCGAACTCAGCCTCTATAGGTGTGCTGGGTGGGGAAATCAGCAATACCAGGCGATTCGTAGCTTTCTGCTCATCACACTCTGGTCAGAAATTATGTATCACGAGTGTACTAGTACTGATTTATAAAGAGAAAGGAGACATCTAGGAGAGTAATAATTACAGAGGTAAAAAATCTATGTCTCAGATGATGGAAAACTTTGTGTGAGTTCTGTATTATATAGAAGTGACAATATGGAGAGAAACTTGTGTAAGAGAAGAACAGTTCGGGTTTACACCAGGAAGAGGGACAGTGGATGCAATATTTTCTTTGAAACAGACAATGGAGAGGTACAGAAGAAAGTTGAAAGAGCTACAATTGGTGTTCATTGATCTGGAGAAAGTGTATGATTGGGTTTCAAGGCAGAAAGTTTGGAGATGCATGAGGGTGAAAGAAGTTCCTGAAATGTATGTAATGGTTCTGCAAGATACAGTATGTATGCAGGAACAACGGCTCGAGTAAGATGCGTTGTTAGTGGTTGACTTGAGCAGAGATGGAATGGAACAAAAACTGGAAAGGTGTCAAGCCCTGGAAGATAGATACATGGGGTTTAAGCAGGACTTAAGATGGGATATTGATGGATGAGAGGTAATGGTAGGAAGAGCAGGGAAAAGACAGAATGGATGCAAAAAATATCAAGAGGGTGCAGAATTTCAAATACTGGAGATCAAGGGTTTGTAGATATTGAGACTGAAAGTAGTCATAGAATACAGTGTGCTTGAATGAACTGGAGAACGTCAACGAGAGCTATATATGACAAAAAAATTAGTGCAAAGATTAAATGGAAGATATATATTATATTAAAAGATCAAGAACAGAACTGAAAGTTGCAAAAATGTGAATACTGAGGTGGATGTGTTGAGTCACAAGAAGAGATAGTATCTGGAATGAACATATTAGAGAAATGACCAAGATGATGGAAGTATCGAAGATGGTACAGCAAAGAAGACTACAGTGGTATGGACATTGTATGTGTAGAGAAGAGAACCAAGTGTGAACAAGAATCATGAATATAGAAGTGGAGGAAAGAGGAGGTAGAGGGAAACCGAAGCTTAGATGGAAGAACAGCATTGCGAGGGACATGCAAGACAAGATAGTGATAGAACAGGATGCCCAAAACAGGAAAGGTGAGGATGTAGCCGGGGTTCTTAAGAGTGTGCAAGGCTGCTATGTAGCTGTGGTTCTTAAGAGTCTGCATGGCTACTATGTAGCTGGGGTTCTTTAAGTCTGCTTGGGTACTATGCAGCTGGGTTACTTTAAGTCTGCTTGGGGACTATACAACCCCATGAGGACTCTCAGACAAACCCTGAGGAATGTGAGTGAGAGACAAAAATATTCAGCAAACTTGGCTCTCTCGATGATGTCCTGACACTTTCTGGAGATGTAGATGAACCGGGATGTGATTGCAGACATCTATACTTCAGCCAGTTCATGCTACAGTTTGAGGGCCTTGTTTACGACAAACAACCACTGCACATTCATGTTAATAGAAAAGGAGAGCTTGACTCATGTGTCAATCGGGGCAAACGCAGGAGAGTGAGACGAGGACCAGGAGTGGGTTGGGGTCGAAGCACCAGAGCAAGGCAAAGAAGACTGAGAGTTAAGTACGTCACACACAGCCGAAGTATACTTGTCGGTCTTGGCAGTGAGAGGTATACAATCCACATTAGGAAATTCCTAGCAGTCAGAAGAGGCGTCCACACATTGCTTGGTAGAGGTGGATGAGATGGATATCTGTAACCCATGCTGAGGAATGATTGAGAAGAGGGGGATATTGGGTAAGGGCTGCCAAGGCTACCATTTATCCTACTGTGAAAACTCGTTGTCTTCTGATATGTCTGAGTTGGCCACCAGACAGGAAGTTACATCCGATAAACAGCTCTCCATCAGGCCAGGTAAGGCCTTGATGGGAAAACAAACAAACTCTTCAAAGTGCACAACAGTGACCACCTTAGAAACTGTTAGGCATAGTATTAGACAACAGATCAACAGCAAAACATGGAAAGTAAAGAAGACCCAGAACACACACACACACACACACACACATTACAGAACAAAATGCGAGAAAACAGACAATCAATAGAAACAATAACAGTATGAAATCCACAACACAGGACTAAGGAGGAGAGGAACATCTACACTCAACCAGAGCTGGAGTGATAATGTGTTGTGAAGGTGGCAATCACCAGATGGATTGTCTGCAGACACACTTATAATGGCCAGGAATATGTAAATTATATTATCAGGTATGATGAACTTGAGAATCATTTCCCTATGTCAAACCAATATAATTATAACATATTAACCCTTCCACCTGCCAACATTTGTCAGACGTCCAACAATGACATTAAATGGAAATTCCTGTGTATGTTTACCTGAACACAGAGATAGTAGTGTCATTCATATATATGGGACTTCTGGTTTATTCTTTGTGAATATCTTCATATTCCTGGATCACATTTATCAAGTGATTTACTTACATATATAGGTGAATTTCCAAACTCACTAATGTGTCCGATTAAAAGGAATGTTTCAGCTTATTTACATAACAAACCTAAGTTAATAATTACCTAAGTTGTCACATGTGTAATGCATATTGTAGTATGTATTGTAGTATATATTGTAGTATGTATTCAGTCACCCCCCACTCTTCACACTGGTGACAGACATACCCTGGCTACACTCTCTGACTCTTAGCCCTCAACAATGAACGATTCGGATTGAATCAAGTTGTACGGGATTCACACCAAGGAAAAGAGGATTGACGACGCTAACTATACCATCTATAAGTGTTGGTGATAGTATTATAAGTGTGTATATATATTATGTCTATGGAGTTATTGTACTGCTACCACACCATCTTCAACACCACCGATATTCTTGCCTACGACTGTTAGTGCCAAAGGAGTCAAGTTTAACCATAAGTGTCCAGGTCTTACACTCTCAGTATAATGACCGGGAGAATTAAAGTCATGAACTGTACACCATATTAATCGTTCAATTACACAGATACCAACAACACCAGATAATCCAGTTGAGTGTGTCCAAAATACTATTACCTTAATACCACAATACCCTAATACCATTACCATAATACCACAATACCATAACTATAAACTGTACACCATATTCCTCGTTCAATTACACAGATTCCAACAACACTAGATAATCCAGTTGTGTGTGTCCAAAATACTATTACCTTAATACCACAATACCCTAATACCATTACCATAATACCACAATACCATAACTATAAACTGTACACCATATTCCTCGTTCAATTACACAGATACCAACAACACTAGATAATCCAGTTGTGTGTGTCCAAAATACTATTACCTTAATACCACAATACCCTAATACCATTACCATAATACCACAATACCATAACCATAAACTGTACACCATATTCCTCGTTCAATTACACAGATACCAACAACACCAGATAATCCAGCTTCACTACAGAAAAGAGAGTTACTGAGGACACAAGTTAGTACAACTCAGTGCTGGTCCCAAGCCCTGATAAATGGGTAGAGTTGTATCATGGAAAGACATCCAGTGTATAAACCTATACCATATCAATATACTGATCACAATGAATGAAAATACCACACAGGATAAATGGGTAGAGTTGTATCATGGAAAGACGTCCATTGTATAAACCTATACCATATCAATATACTGATCACAATGAATGAAAATACCACACAGGATAAATGGGTAGAGTTGTATCATGGAAAGTCGTCCAGTGTATAAACCTATACCATATCAATATACTGATCACAATGAATGAAAATACCACACAGGCTCCGTCAAGGTTCGGGTCAACAACGACACACACCGGTCCAGCATGGTACAGGTGGAAATTATGGTAATGGTGGACAAAAGAAGGGAAGAAGTAAAGGATGATAACAGCTCCAGAAAAAGGAAGAGCTAGGATGGTAGACGAGTAGAGGTGAGGGTGGGAACTTTGAATTTTGGCACAATGACTGGTAAAGTGAGAGAGGTGATGGAAAGGAGAAAGTTAAACGTATTGTGTGTACAGGAAACAAAATGCCAATGAAGTAAAGTGAGGTTGATTAAGGGAGGTTTTAAGTTGTTTTACCCTGGTGTAAATGGCAGGAGTAACGGTGTTGGGATAGTAGTGAAGAAAATGCATATTTAGAGTGTATTGGAGGTAATGAGGGTGTCGTACAGAGTAATGAACTTGAAGATGGAAATTGAAGGAGTACTGATGAATGTCATCAGTGTATATTCCCCGTAAGTGAGATGTGAGTTGGAGGAGAAGGAAGAGTTCTAGGGTGAAATAGAGTAAGTGGTTCAGAACATACACAGGGTGGAAAGAGTGGTTATTGGGGTGGATTTCAATGTTGAAGAAGGGGATAACAGTGATGACTGATGAGAGGGTAATGAGTAGGTACGAAGTGGGAGGGTGGAAAACAGAGGGACAGTAACGGTGATGACTGATGAGAGGGTAATGAGTAGGTACGGAGTGGGAGGGTGGAATACAGAGGGACAGATAATTTTTTATTATTCATAATGTTACAGTACAGATATGGTTGTAGTAAACACCTGCTTCAAAAAGGAGGCCAATAGGATTACATACAAGAGTGGTGGTAGGAGTTCACAAGTAGACTATATCCTGTAGGAGATGCAAGTTGAAAGAATCAATTGATTGGAAGGTAGTGACAGGGAAGAGTGTACCAAGATAACATAGGGTATTGGTTGGTAAGATGAGTCTGAAAGTGAAGGTGAAGATGAAAATATGGATTGAACGAAGGATTATGTGTTGGAAACTAAAGGAGAAAGATTACATTACAAAAGTTAAGAGGGAGGTGAGCCAGACTTTGGGTGAGGAGGAGGACAGATGGACAGATTTATCTGAAGTGGTGAGGGAGAAAGCACAGAAGGTACTTGGAATGACATCGAGAAGGAAAGACAAAAGAAGCCAAAGAGATTTGATGATGGAATAAAAAAGTACAATATTGTATAAGAAGCAAGCGAAAAAGAAATGGGACATCAAAGGGATAATGAAAGTTTGCAAAGATACAAGGAATGGCTGAGCAAAGCAAAGTGTTTAAAAAAAAAAAAAAAAAAAAAAAACACACACACACACACAGATATGATCCACAAAACCGAATTCTTTTCTGAAGTCAATGAAGCTCATTGCCATAGATGTATTCCCCTTCTCTAGGGTTTGGTAGATATAATCAAGAAAGCTAATTAATTAAACAGTGTGTTGTGGAGGATGTTTTTACATTGCCAAACTGCTGAGTGTCTGTCAGGTGTTTAATTTGTGCATAGAGTCACTCAAAAACAAAGTCTCCACATTTGAGACTAAGGATGGTGGTGATGGCAACTGGTCTGAGCTCAGTGAAGGATTGAAATGAGGGAGGTTTGGGTATAGAGTTAACATAGTAAATAATTCAGTCTAAAGGACATTTGTTTTGTTGTAGGAAAGCGTTAATAATCGAACAGAGGAGTTTTGTGAGTTCAGGTGTAAATTCTTTGTAAATATTGAAGTGGTTGATCTTCTATATCTGAGGTTAAGTAGTTTTCGTAAACTTAATATTCATCAACCTTGAGAGGTAAGGATGGGGAAGGTAGATAGACGGGGAGCTTCGTGTAGTCAAGCGAATGGAGGGTCTGACAGATGGTGGAGAAGTGATTGTTCATTCTGTCACTGAATTCAGAGTGAGAGAAATGGGAGACACAGGGGATGGTGGAAAAATTATTTGATAGTCCACACAGTTGTTTAATTTTAGAAAACCATTGAAAATTAATTGTTTGTTTTAAACTGTAAATTTTACTTGGGTAGTGGTTTTTCTTTGCCTTGGCAATTTCTCTGATTACTTTGTTTCTGAGCCGTTTGAACCTGTTTATGTTTGTGCAGAGTCGAGGTGATAACAAAATTATTCCACTTGGTGAATAAGTCTGTCTCAGTGATGACCTCAGTCCAGGGGTACCAGGTGATTCACTGACCTTAAGGCTGAGTCAGGTGTGTAGAGTCGAGGTGATAACAAAATTATTTCACTTGGTGTATAAGTCTGTCTCAGTGATGACTTCAGTCCAGAGGTAGCAGGTGATCCACTGACCTTAAGGCTGAGTCAGGTGTGGTCATAATAACAGGGGCTTGGTGGAGTATAGTGGTGGGTGCAGGTGAACACAGAACAGAACAATGTGTGCTGCGTCCCAGGGGAGGGAAGGGTTGGGGGGGGGAGGTAAAACTGGTCACCAAGGTCAGTCAACACTAGGTCTAAGGTAATGTTGCCTGTTATGAAATTTACTTGTCACGACCGCCCTAGCCGACCTCGATTAACAACAACTTTCACACAAAACTATTTATGGGCTTTCATATATTTACTTACGGGTTCGAAGTTAACTCCTTCACTAAACAAATGAATCTTAATTATTTTAGTATGTCGCTCATTGTAGAATGATTTATAATTATATATAGTGATGGTGATATTGACGTGTATAAATAAGGTGTCGTCATCTAGTGGGGCAGAAGAGAAGCTATGGTACCAACATCACCAAGAAGCTTCACTGTCTCATCTAGTGAGACCCCCAATAATCTCGGGGCCTCGCAAGTGTCACGGGCTACTGACAGCCTACAGTCCTGAGGTATAAAATAAATATGAAAAAAACAATATACCATATGTTGTAAATTTATGTTACGAATGGGTATGAAACTTCCTTTATTCCTTGTATTGTTCCTGTGTCGTAACGTTATCTTTAAAGCGATCCTTATCCTACCTAACTGGCCAACTGGTACATAATCGGATACTTATCATGAGAAGTGAACGATATATTGTTTAGTTAAGCTGTATTGGAGTTGCAGCTAGATGTCCAGACATAGTTGTGTAAGAAGTCCTTTTGTATTGCACGTATGTGAGAATTCCCTCTAACACTTCTCCCCGCCTGTATAATCCACTCTGTATGGTGTGTTCTCTTCACTGCCTCCGTAACTACTAACTTTCCGGCTTCTGGACTAAACCTGGTAATTTATGATCTACTGCATCACAACCCAGAAATTTACTATCGAGATATTCGACTGATTTCTGGGATTTGTGATTTTATGCGATTGTTTCTTTAATTATGTTCTAGTATCTTTTTAGATGGCTTGAAATTTTGTTAATATAATTATATAATTAAGTTCGAGAATCTTTTTAGATAGCTGGAACTACTGGCAATATAAATGTTAAATAAAACGCTAATTGCTGTTATTTTGTCGTTAACGCTGCTCTGTGGGAAATAATTACCACATTGCCACTGGTTGGAATGTCTACAACTTACTTAAATGAAAGCTGTAACTGGAGGTTGCTAGTATCTAATTCATTAAAGTCACCACTGATAACTAGCTTGGAAGAAGGAAACTGGATCTTAAGATGGTCTGATGTGACGATGATGTGGTCGATCAGGGAAGGTCCGATGAGTGCTCGGGGTGGATGGTAGAAAAGACAGAATGTGTGTGTGTGTGTGTGTGTGTGTGTGTTACTGGCAGATATCCTTCTTCTCTCCGTAATAATTAGCTGACATGATGATATAGTATAATTTATTTCTGTACTCTGAGGTTAATATATCATATTGTCATATATTATATGTAAAAAAAGTACAAACTCCAATTTTTTTTCATCAACTTTTTTGCATCGAATGTTAACAGTGTAATTATGACGCTTGCTTTATGAAACCTACTGCTTTACTGCTTCATACCTCTCTCTAGTCCTCTCCTTTACCTCCAATCCTCACTTCCTTCCCATTAACCTTTTTCTCCTATCCCTTCCTACAATTTCCTCCTTTTCCTTCATTCCTACTTTTCCTTCTTCTAACCCTTATGTCATCGTTCCCTCCCAACCCTCCATCCTTCCTCTCTCCTTCCCCTCACACAACCTACCCTCCACCCTTCCTCTCTCCTTCCCCTCACACACCTAACCCTCCATCCTTCCTCTCTCCTTCCCCTCACACACCCTACCCTCCATCCTTCCTCTCTCCTTCCCCTCACACACCCAACCCTCCATCCTTCCTCTCTCCTTCCCCTCGCACACCCTACCCTCCATCCTTCCTCTCTCCTTCCCCTCACACACCCTACCCTCCATCCTTCCTCTCTCCTTCCCCTCGCACACCCTACCCTCCATCCTTCCTCTCTCCTTCACCTCACACCTCCTACTCTCCATCCTTCCTCTCTCCTTCCCCTCACACACCCTACCCTCCACCCCATAGTATATACGACCTAACCTAACCTAACCTAGCCTACGACTGCCTGCAGGACTAATCACAGGAGGTACCCAAAATATCTAATATATATATTGTTAATATTAGACAAAATGTAATGTAATAAAATAATACATGTCACATATACAAAGAAAATATATTCATGTAGTGTTACAAGAAAAGATAAACATACATGAAAGATATTGGTTTTATATACGGTATGTGTGTTAATGTGTGTGTGGTCTTGTGATAGTGTGTATGTGTGTTAATGTGTGTATGGCCTTGTAATAATGTATGTGTGTTAATGTGTGTGTGGCCTTGTAATAATGTATGTGTGTCAATGTGTGTGTGGCCTTGTAATAATGTATGTGTGTTAATGTGTGTATGGCCTTGTAATAATGTATGTGTGTCAATGTGTGTGTGGCCTTGTAATAATGTATGTGTGTCAATGTGTGTGTGGCCTTGTAATAATGTATGTGTGTCAATGTGTGTGTGGCCTTGTAATAATGTATGTGTGTCAATGTGTGTGTGGCCTTGTAATAGTGTATGTGTGTCAATGTGTGTGTGGCCTTGTAATAATGTATGTGTGTCAATGTGTGTGTGGCCTTGAGATAGTGTCATGGCGGCATCCGTAGGGACAGTGGAGGAAGAGATAAAACTTATTAGATAATGAACTCCAGTGTACTGCGAGTAATTTAATCCATTGTAAATTATTGTGTTCTTACTTCTTGCAAATCAATGTAGTATACTTTATTTTAAGCCTGACAATTGATCCATATTTGGTTAACAATTACCAAACAACTTTTCTGTATCTAAGGAGGATCACAAGCATTTCAGATTGGTACACACACATACACACACACACACACACACTAACCACAACATTAGTTTTACCTTCATACAGGAGTCCTAGTTAGTCATGAAGGAATTTAATGGTCAATAATTTTACAACGATGGGGATAGTACGAACCCAACACACACACACACACACACACGTTTCCTGTCACTTACATATATGTACAATTTCTCTCTCTCTCTCTCTCTCTCACTCTCTCTCTCTCTCTCTCTCTCATGAGACAAGACAAGAACGCTACTGTCAACAACTCTTTATAAAACTCTCTTGTGTAAAGCATCTATGAATGGGAGGTACAACAAAGTTGGAGGTGTGTCTGGGAGACAAATAACTTGTAAACGACATGACTGGCAAAGAAAAGATCAGAGTATAACTGGTCCGGCAAAGAAAGGTAAATAGTAAGTAACATATGAGTCATAAATAAGATGTCCATCAGGCTATATTTAGAGTAGGAGCGGGTAACATCCGGCCCACAGAGGCATATTGTGTGGCCCGTGAACATACTCCGAATTAATAATGGAATCCGGCCTGCAATGGGTGGCCAACCTGCGCCCGCAGGCCAGATCCAGCCCAAGAAGGCCTATCATCCGGCCCCAGACAATGCTTGGCATTAATATTGCAATCCGGCCAACAAAACTCCAGCCAAAAGAGACTTGGGCAACTGCACTAAGTACTCTGTTGACGGGTACAGCTCTCAGCGTGTACTCAAGGCTTTCAGATACATCAGCCTTGGACTACGATTAGGTTAAAAATGCAGTGTTGGAGAGAGTTAATTTGAGTGAGGACGGTTATAGGGTCAAATTTAGAGATGCTAAGCCGGAAGTGGGTGAGTCCTGAACAATATATTGTAAGACTTAACAACATCTGCATAAGTTTTTTTTTTTTTTTTTTTTTTAACCATGGCGTCAATCAAAAGACAGACAACAAAACATAAAGGTAGGCGGAACCCATGAAAATCCAATGACTACACTCACACATACACTCACACATACACACACACACACACACAAACATCACGAAAACATAACATAATGAAACATGAGAATTCAGACGAATATTTACATATGACCTACTTAAATCCACCAATACGAGGGTGGCATACAAGAAGTTCCTCTAAAACCTGGTGGTTCAGCAGGTGTCGACAAACCACATCAAGTGGCAGGCCCCGGGGCAGCAAGTGTCGGACAGTGGGGCAGGCCAGACAATAGTGTTCTATAGTGTTAGCACGAGGCGCTCGACGTAAGTGACACTCAGTGAAGGGAGGCTCACCCTGCATCCCAGCAACCTGCCATGGTGGGCGGTAGCCAAGCTTCAAACGAGCAGAGACTACATTGTGCCTACGAATCATGAGGCCCCGACGACGGTAGGAATATTTGTAAAGGCAGACAGACTCGTAGTGGGTGATGGAGATGCTGAAGGGCCTCTCTGCATCCCTGTGTCGCCGTACAGGGAGGAGAGAGGCGGAGCGAACTCTATAGAGGTAACATGTCAGGGAGATAGGACGTCCAACACCACGAGGAGCCAGATGTCAGGCCTCCTTCGTGAGTCTGTCAACTGAAGCATTGTCACCCGGCAGTAATTATTTATTCGAGTATATTCTTTTGGTTGCTTATGACTGAATAGTTTATAGAAACGACAACCTCAAAAATTATACTCACCGAGTATCATTTCTCCTCCAGCAGTGGCGCCTTCCGTGACACGAAGATGAGAAAGTTTTCTCATCCGTCCAGATCACTCTCTTCCAAAACTCCTCTGGCTTGTCAACATATTGTTGGGCAAACCGTAACCTTCCCTCGCGATGTTGGTCAGTCAAAAATTCCTTGTTTGCTGGAGTCCGGTGATGCACCCCCGCTTCGTGCAACACTCTCCTGATGGTCCTCTCGCTGACAGCAAGGTCTGTGCATCGGCTTTTGCGGTGTGTAGTGCAACGTGGAGGTCTTCCGTATGGTAGGTTGCCATACTAGTCAGTGTCCTCTGCTTTGCCAAATAAATTTAAATTTAGATTTCACAGTGCTGATCATGAATATTAATAAAAGTGCCATATACACAAACACGTAGATAGACAAACAGATATACTATGGTATTATATTTATATATATATAATTGATCTTTTATTCAAACTTTTCAGGTTCCATGTGATTCAGTGTGGGCTGGTTACTCCCTTGAAACAGTAGCACCGAGGCAGTTGCATCTTTGTTGTGCAATAAATGTTAATTTGTTTATATTGTTTTCATTATCTTTGGCTATCATTATCATGCTGAGAACATAATTCTGTAGTTGAGCATAAAACATTGTTTTCAGTAGCATATAGAGAGATTAATGAGAATCACGTTGACCACCATTACTGTCCTTGTGGTCCTTATTGTGTCACATGTTCTGCACAGTATTGCTGGACGTAAGTAAAAGTAAGTTAATATATCTAAATAATGCCCATAAGTAACTTAAAAAAAATATATATATATTTCTCTTTCCTGCAAAATGGTTTAACAAGTTAATATTCTGACTAGCAACAGACTGGCAAATGGCAATGCATGAAACCTATAGTCCTTCTGTTTTAAGAAGGCGAAATGCTGTGGCTGGGATTATCCCGTCAAGAATGTGTATCTGCCAACACTTGTTCTACATAACTATTATCATATCCTTCGGTATGAATTTCTAGTTGTTTTGTAAATCCACAGAATACAAAGAACCAAAACGGTATTAACCATATTATCCCAGCCGCAGCATTTCGCTTGCATAAATTTGAAGCACTATAGGTGATAAGGGAGAAAGGCCTATGTGATTAAACCTTTGAAAGAACGAATGAGAAGGTTAAAAATATGATAAAGAAAAGATAAAGAATACTACAGAAGGCAAGGAAGGAAGGGGGAGTGTGAGAGAGAGAAGACAAGTGAGAGGAGGCTGTGTGAGGTTGCCAGTTACTTGAAAGATATAGGCATAAGTTTATTTATTTTACAGCGAGAAAAGGAGATAAAGAGGGGGACTGCCAGCATGAGGGGCGAAAAGAATACAGGGAGAGCTGAAGACAGAAAAGGGATTGTCTCGGCTCCGTTATTTGTTGTTTAATATCCAAATGATAATAATCAGTATCTCTCTACAGGGGTGAACAATAGACAGTGTCTTTATTTAATAGATCAAATGCAATATAATGAAGCAGATATACTAATTGTTTTTAATTTCTTTTCAACTACTCACCCTCATCTGTCCTAAACACGAACAATGCCCTATCCATATGACCAGGATAGTTCAAGAATGGTTTGCTGCTCAAGATAATTTGCATGTGATAGATTGGTCTAGTTAGAACTGTGATATGAACCCCATAGAAAATCTATGGGGTTCTATTGTTAACACGTGGGAGCCGGAACGAGAGAGAACCACAGCAGAGTTGTTACGGCACACCAGAGCACAGTGGGAGATTTTTCGGGGAAAACCCGATATAGTGAGAAGGCATGGTGCCTCAATGCCCGAGCGACTGCAGGCTGTCATTGAGAAGGAGGGTGGCTGGCTGGACACGATACTAGTAACAAATTGATGAGTAAGAAAATGAAATATGTAATCTACTTTATTTCAAGCCCTAATGTGTTCATAGAAGTGTACCGTATATAAATAGTGTATACACTGTATCTCATCGTGGCTAAGGGTCTAAAGCAATACATATCCAGGTGATTATAATAATAATAAAAAAAAACATTACACATGCTTAATGCAAACGTGAGGTCGAAGTAAAAACTTGAGGTTATATTAAGTTAACAGGTATTATAATTGTATGACACCAATTAATAACAACAACTATACATATAACGTGTTCATCATTTACAGTGTGGTGCCTACAGTAACAGTTGTGTTATGGGTGTGGAAGGCTTCATAACGAGGACTTGTGGAGTTTTCACCTAAACTGACAAGTCATGTAAACAATAACCTATAAATGTCTTATTTCAATTTTTCCCTGTTTTAATTAGTAATAACATTAGTGCTGACACAATATCCTCTAAATCTTGTGATTGGTTCACTAACACTGGCGTCTGAATGTTGACCTCAGATAAATAAATAAGGGTAATAAATATATTCGTCATATATAACGGATTGTATTTGCATACCAAATATCACTTTTATTTCTATTCTGGTCTTGTTTGCGCATTAACAGATTATGCAGCAACACACAGAATGTTGGTGATGGTGGTAAGATGGAGAGTAAAGGATTGCTGGGAAGGAGGGAGAGGAAACAGCGAATGGAATAAGGGAGGATGGGGTGGGGGAGAACAGATGGAGTGGTTATTGGGTAAAGATTAACTTACACTATATAACTATTATCCTTTGGTAACCAGTTACACACTAAAAGTTTCTTAGAAAATGTCGTGAATAATACAGGGTAACGATAAAGGATTTACTTGAAATTTATTTCAACAATGTGTAGGTGGTGGATGGCTTGATATATTAGTCATAAAATAATGGTGTCGTGTGAATTGTATTACGTAAAATCTGGATTCATTTCAAATAATAAATAATATCCTATAGAATGTAGCATCAGAGTTGGATTTAGATTACAGAAGAAAACATAAAAAAGGCGACAGTCGGCTTTGTTCGTTTATAATCTTTAGCTACTTGATCCAATAATTCTCTCCATCTATAATACTACTACTCGATCACTTGTGAAGCTTTACACCCTCTCCCCAACCCAACCCCTCCTACCACCTTCCAGTGAGTGGTTCACATCCATGATCACAAGTGGTTCGGGATTCAAATTTCTGGATGGCTCAACATTGGTAACGCCTCCTATATAACTCCGCCCACATTTCTCCCCTCCCCCCCTCCACCTGCCAGTGATACCAGATCAACTGAGGCTCACACCAAGTAGCTGGTGGAAGAGGTGGGGTGGGGTCCCTTGATCTGTCCGGAGCATGCACGCACGCACGCACGCACGCACGCACGCACATACATACATACATACATACATACATACATACATACATACACAGCAATATGTAAACGAGTGGCAGGAGCAGTAAACCCAGCAGGTAGAATATAATGAAGCCAAAGTGTGACATGAACAGAGAATAAAACTGGCACCGTGGACCACTGGTTCTGAGATGTTATCAGTCCAGATGTGAGGATGAGATCCAGAGTACCTTCCTGAAGCTGAAAGATCATGTCAGGATCGGTGGAGGTACAGAAAAAGGTGATGTGGCTAGAAGCTATGTATGCAAGTTAAGAGTTTGTCCAGAGGTGAGAGACCATCCTAGATATACTTCCTGGAAAATGAAAATACTCGGATGATGAGGAAAAACATTGACCATGAGTTGACTGAGTTTAACATAACTGGTGATACCACAGACGTTCCAAGAGATGACATTAAGAGCGAACCCTATGGTTGGTGGAAGAAGTCCGGAGAGTAGAGGCAGATGAACGACCTGGAGAAAGAGACAAAATACGTGGCTATACCCACTGGACCAGGAGGGATCACCTGGAATGAGCAGGAGGCGGGATGGCTGTATGTTTCAAGGAGGGTATTTAGTCCCAGCTACTAAATGTGGAAACACCTCTCCAGATGGAAGCCATGTTTTTCTGGCATGTACTGGCTGAGTGTTCGGTCCTCATGATCTGCGCTATGTACCGCCCGTCCCCCAAGACAGGGGCCTGCCTCACTCCAATACTTGACAGAGAAACTGAATGACCTGCTGATAAAACACCGTTGCAGCCACTTCCTGGTGGTGGGTGACCTCAACCACCACCTGTAGCAGTAAGCCTACAAAAAATCTCCTGGGTGTACAGGGCTTGATAGACCATGTAACTTTCCCCACACGAATGGGAAGGGATGCTGGATCTTGTCATCTCTGACCTCCAGGTGGACACCCTTTGCTGTCACCAGCTGGGACCCGTAGGCAGCTCTGACCACCATGCTGTCCTGACCAGGGTAAATGTAGGTGTGGCAAGGGACACTATTTGGATGTAGGACAAGGCAGACTTGGTATCCTTGTGACATGACCTATAATAAACATCGTGGCCAACCCTGCTCCAAGGAGGGTCAGGAAGTAAAGCACATACTTTCACATCACACCTCTTAGCCCTCCAAAAAACGTTAAATGTAAAAAAAAAAAAAAAAAAAATCTCAAGGCAAAAATCAATAGTAGCCATCTTGTCGGTAAAGTAAAGGTGGTAACGGCTGAGATGATGGATTACTGAGTCAAAACAACGGTGGAGAGTTTGGGATTAGAAGCGGACAGAGAGGCAACCAGCCTGTCAATGCTGGCTTCAAGGGCAGAAAAGCAGTTCTTAAGGGCACTACATCGTGCCATGACAGAAGCAACAAACTGGTGGTGGGCAAGGTTCGGAGGTGGGGCAGGATTGTTGGAAGGAATACACTGGGAAGGTGATGGTAAATGCAGTGCTGTGGTAGTAGACTGTGGTAATAGACTGGGAAGGTGATGGTGGATGTAGTGCTGTGGTAATAGAATGTGGTAATAGACTGGGAAGGTGATGGTGGATACAGTGCTGTGGTAGTAGACTGTGGTAATAGACTGGGAAGGTGATGGTAAATGCAGTGCTGTGGTAGTAGACTGTGGTAATAGACTGGGAAGGTGATGGTGGATGCAGTGCTGTGGTAATAGACTGGGAAGGTGATGGTGGATGCAGTGCTGTGGTAATAGACTGGGAAGGTGATGGTAGATGCAGTGCTGTGGTAGTAGACTGTGGTAATAGACTGGGAAGGTGATGGTGGATGTAGTGCTGTGGTAATAGAATGTGGTAATAGACTGGGAAGGTGATGGTGGATGCAGTGCTGTGGTAGTAGACTGTGGTAATAGACTGGGAAGGTGATGGTGGATGCAGTGCTGTGGTAATAGACTGGGAAGGTGATGGTAGATGCAGTGCTGTGGTAGTAGACTGTGGTAATAGACTGGGAAGGTGATGGTTGATTGATTGATTTATTGATATTAGGCGCTGCAACAGTGAGGTCATATGGCACCAGAGGAAGAAGGTGATTGAGAGGTGGGACAGTAAGTACTAAGGTTACATGAAAATAGGGACAATTGAAGTGAAAGCTGCTTTTAGTCATTTAACGACAAGCAGGGATACTGGGGAGGTATTTGTAGCCCCCTATCCCAGGGAGACCTCCCATGGTGGAAGACACGAGAGGAAATGGAAGGAAATCTCAAACGGAGTTAGGTGAGGAAGACTACAGTTAACAGTAATAAGGGGAACCATCCTAGAGGAAACGAGTCAGAACCCAAAATGTTGGCAGCATTACCAGGCGTTGTAGTAGAGGTGGATGAGGAAGACTACAGTCAACAGTAATAAGGGGAACCATCCTAGAGGAAACGAGTCAGAACCCAAAATGTTGGCAGCATTACCAGGCGTTGTAGTAGAGGTGGATGAGGAAGACTACAGTTAACAGTAATAAGGGGAACCATCCTAGAGGAAACGAGTCAGAACCCAAAATGTTGGCAGCATTACCAGGCGTTGTAGTAGAGGTGGATGAGGAAGACTACAGTCAACAGTAATAAGTGGAACCATCCTAGAGGAAACGAGTCAGAACCCAAAATGTTGGCAGCATTACCAGGCGTTGTAGTAGAGGTGGATGAGGAAGACTACAGTCAACAGTAATAAGTGGAACCATCCTAGAGGAAACGAGTCAGAACCCAAAATGTTGGCAGCATTACCAGGCGTTGTAGTAGAGGTGGATGAGGAAGACTACAGTCAACAGTAATAAGTGGAACCATCCTAGAGGAAACGAGTCAGAACCCAAAATGTTGGCAGCATTACCAGGCGTTGTAGTAGAGGTGGATGAGGAAGACTACAGTCAACAGTAATAAGTGGAACCATCCTAGAGGAAACGAGTCAGAACCCAAAATGTTGGCAGCATTACCAGGCGTTGTAGTAGAGGTGGATGAGGAAGACTACAGTCAACAGTAATAAGTGGAACCATCCTAGAGGAAACGAGTCAGAACCCAAAATGTTGGCAGCATTACCAGGCGTTGTAGTAGAGGTGGATGAGGAAGACTACAGTCAACAGTAATAAGTGGAACCATCCTAGAGGAAACGAGTCAGAACCCTGAATGTTGGCAGCATTACCAGGCGTTGTAGAGCTTGTAGGTGTTATGGAGAGAAAGAAGATGGATATATTGTGTTTACAGAAAAGAAGATGGAAATGAAATATGGCAAAAGAGATAGGCATTGTTTATAAGATGCTGTACAGTGGAGCTAACAACTATGGAAGAAGTGGATCATTATTAGCAAGGATATATGAAAGATAAGGAGGTGGAGGTTAAAGGGATATATTATAGAATAATGCGAATAAAGTTGTGTCGTGGAGAAAAGGTGTTGAACATAGTAACTAGATGTGTTCCACAAGTAGCATGTGAATAGGAAGATAAAATTGAGTTCTGGAGAACAATGAATGAGTTCATGACGTCGATGTTTGCAGACGAGAGAGTAATTATCGGATGTGACCTAAATAGACATGTTGGTGAAAATATAAGTAGAGTTTATAGAGGACATGGCATCGGCGAGATGAATGAGGAAGGAGAATGAATAATGCATTTCGCAGTGGCATTTGATCTTGCAATTTGTAACACCTTCTTTACGTGCAAAAATTATGCTACATACAGCAGTGTAGTAAGGCAGACACAGATAGATATCATTTTGTATAGGAGAGGGCAACTGGCTGAACTAAAGAATTGTAAAACGATAAGAGGGGAAAGTGTTTAGGGGGGTGCAGAAATAGAGAGACAGGCTTGGGGGGGGGGGGTTGTGTGTGCTAGGGGGGTACGGGAATTGGGGGACAGGCTTGGGGGGGGGGGGGTTGTGTGTGTTTAGTGGTATCAGATTATTTTACTGCAGGAATTTGAACTTCGAAGGGAGAACCAAAGATAAAAGGGTGTAGATTGAAACATCAAGAGCTGAGGGAGACTTAATGAAGCATTTCTGTGTAACATCAAACCAGAATAAAATACGAACACCTGGTGGAAAGAGAATATTAATGTGATTTGATAAAGAGGAAGAAGTTGTCAGTAAAACATTTGGCAAAGAACAACAAAATAATAAAGAAACTTGGTGGTTGAACTAGAATACACTGGAGAAAAATCAGTAAACAGAAAAAAGCAAAGAGAGCCTACGACACGAATGTTTCGAAAGAGATTAGAGAGGCTTGGAAAGTGGCGTGTATAGAATACAAAGGAGCAGTAGCACAGGGTAAGGCGACAGCAACGATGTATTTCTATGAGCAGCGAGAGGCGACAGAGTGAAAGAAGAATATGTATAGGATAGCGAAGAAGGAGCAGTAGCACAGGGTAAGGCGACAGCAACGAATGATTTCTATGAGTAGCTAGAGGCGACAGAGGGACAAAAGAATATGTATAGGATAACGAAGAACAGAAACAAAGCCACCAAAGATCTAACTCACATAAAGTAGATCAAGGATGAGGAGGGAGAGTGTTGACAGATAAGGATGGTGTAAATACAGAGTGGAATGATTATTTTGAAAAATTATTGAATGGATGATTGATTGATTGATTGATTGATATTAGGTGCCGCAACAGCGAGGTCATATAACGCCAGAAAAAAAAAGTGATAGAGAGGTGAGACAGCAAGCAGGAAGGAATTAGAAAAAAGAGGGACAGTTGAAGAACTAAAAGCTAGTGGCGGGGCCGAAGGGGCGCCAAAACCCTTAATGTATTGCTCACATCACCAATACAGGGACTTATTGAATGAGGAAAACTATAGAAGATGGATATCAGCATGTAAGAGAAGTACAAGATATTAACGGAGAGGAAGTACAGATATAGTTGATAAAAATGAAAGAAGGAAAGGCAGTTGGTCCTGATGGTAATACCAGTCAAAGAGTGGAAATGTTTAGGGAGAGGAGTGAATATTTTATGAGATTTTTTTTTTTTTATATATATATATATGTTCCAACACTGGACATAGGCTTCATCAAGCTCGTTACCATGGCCCAGGTCAACTGCTACTCACACACACACACGTCACGACTTCCGAACTGGTAACCAGCCACAGAGGGAGGGAAGTGACGGTAATTCCCAAATACTGCAGCTGTTATGGTACCAGCGAGGGTGTTTTACGACGTTCGGTGGCCTTATAGTTAGTGCCTCAAACTCAAATCGGGAGAGTAAATATTCTCAGGCCCTCACCTGAGAGGATCGATCTCCCGACCTCTAGGTTACAAGTCCAGAACACTAACCACTCGGCCACCTCCCCTACAACGTACTGGCTACAATGTACTGGTACTGATTTATAAAGAGAAATAAGACATCCAGGACTGTAGTAATTACAGAGGCATAAAACCTATGTTTTAGATGATGGAAATCTAAGCGTGAGTTCTATATTAGATAGAAGTGAGAATATGGAGAGAAACTTGTGTAAGAGAAGAACAGTTCGGGTTTATACCAGGAAGAGGGACAGTGGATGCAATATTTTCTTTGAGACAGACAATGGAGAGGTACAGAAGAAAGTATAAAGAGCTACACTTGGTGTTTATTGATCTGGAGAAAGTGTATGATTGGGTTTAAAGGCAGGAAGTTTGGAGATGTATAAAGGCGGAAAAAGTTCCTGAAATATATGTAATTGTTCAGCAAGATACAGTATGTATGCAGGAACAACGGCTCGAATAAAAAGTGTTGTTAGAAGGATGGAAGAGTTTGGAGTGAGGGTTGGTCTACATCAGGGGTCGGTTCTCAGCCCTTACATTTTTGATCTTGTGATGGATGTGATGACTACAGATGTTAGAGAGGAGGTTACTACATGTAGTGCTTTATTCTTGGATGACATTGTATTGGTTGACTTGAGCAAGTATGGAGTGGATAAAAAACTGGAAAGGAATCAAGCTGTGTAAGATATAGGTATGAGGTTGAAGCAGGACTTAAGATGGAATATTGATAGGTAAGAGGCAATGGGAGGCAGGGCAGGGGACTATGTAGCTGGGTTACTTTAAGTCTGCTTGGGGACTATGTAGCTGGGTTACTTTAAGTCTGCTTGGGGACTATGTAGCTGGGTTACTTTAAGTCTGCTTGGGGACTATACAACCCTACAAGGACTCTCAGGCAAACCCTGAGGAATGTGAAGGAGAGAGAAAAATATTTACCATACCTGACTCTCTCGATGATATCCTGACACTTTCTGGAGATGTAGATGAACCGGGATGTGACTGCAGACATCTTTACTTCAGCCAGTTCATGCTACAGTTTGAGGGCTTTGTTTACGACAAACAACCACTGCACATTCATGTCCATAGAAAAGGAGAGCTTGACTCATGTGTCAATCGGGGCAAACGCAGGAGAGTGAGATGAGGACCAGGAGTGGGTCGGGGTCGAAGCACCAGAGTAAGGCAAAGAAGACTGAGAGTTAAGTACGTCACACACAGCCGAAGTATACTTGTCGGTCTTGGCAGTGAGAGGTATACAATCCACATTAGGAAATTCCTAGCAGTCAGAAGAGGCGTACACACATTGCTTGGTAGAAGTGGATGAGATGGATATCTGTAACCCATGCTGAGGAATGATTGAGAAGAGGGGGATATTGGGTAAGGGCTGCCAAGGCTGCCATTTATCCTACTGTGAAAACTCATTGTCTTCTGATATGTCTGAGTTGGCCTCCAGACAGGAAGTTACATCCGATAAACAGCTCTCCATCAGGCCAGGTAAGGCCTTGATGGGAAAACAAACAAACTCTTTAAAGTGCACAACAGTGACCACCTTAGAAACTGTTAGGCATAGCATTAGACAACAGATCAACAGCAAAACATGGAAGGTAAACAAGACCCAGAACACATACACACACACACACATATTACAGAACGAAATTCGAGAAAACAAACAATCAATAGAAACAATAACAGTATGAAATCCACAACACAGGACTGAGGAGGAGAGGAACATCTACACTCAACTAGAGCTGGAGTGATAATGTGTTGTGAAGGTGGCAATCACCAGATGGATTATCTGCAGACACACTTATAATGGCCAGGAGTATGTAAATTATATTATCAGGTATGATAATCTTGAGAATCAACTTATAATATTTTTAGTATGGTCATATTTTGTTAAGTAAGGTTGTTATATCATCATAAGGATATTATATCATTTCCCTTTGTCAAACCAAAATAATTCCCCCTGCCAACATTTGTCAGACGTCCAACAATGACATTAAATGGAAATTCCTGTGTATGTTTACCTGAACACAGAGATAGTAGTGTCATTCATATATATGGGACTTCTGGTTTCTTCTTTGTGAATATCTTCATATTCCTGGATCACATTTATCAAGTGATTTACTCATATATATAGGTGAATTTCCAAACTCACTAATGTGTCCGATAAAAAGGAATGTTTCAGCTTATTTACATAACAAACCTAAGTTAATAATTACCTAAGTTGTCACATGTGTAATACATATTGCAGTATGTATTGTAATATGTATTGTAGTATGTACTCAGTCACCCCCACACTTCACACTGGTGACAGACATACCCTGGCTACACTCTCCAACTCTTCCCCCTCACCAATGAACGATTTGGAATGAATCAAGTTGTACGGGATTCACACCAAGGAAAAGAGGATTGACGACGCTGACTATACCATCTATAAGTGTTGGTAATAGTTTTATAAGTGTGTATATATATTATGTCTATGGAGTTAATGTACTGCTACCACACCATCTTCAACACCACCGATATTCTTGCCTACGACTGTTAGTGCCAAAGGAGTCAAGTTTAACCATTAGTGTCCAGGTCTTACACTCTCAGTATAATGACCGGGAGAATTAAAGTCATGAACTGTACACCATATTCCTCGTTCAATTACACAGATACCAACAACACCAGATAATCCAGTTGAGTGTCTCCAATATACTATTATCTTAATACCACAATACCCTAATACCATTACCATAATACCACAATACCATAACTATAAACTGTACACCATATTCCTCGTTCAATTACACAGATACCAACTACACCAGATAATCCAGCTTCACTACAGAAAAGAGAGTTACTGAGGACACAAGTTAGAACTACTCAGTGCTGGTCCCAAGCCATGATAAATGGGTAGAGTTGTATCATGGAAAGACGTCCAGTGTATAAACCTATACCATATCAATATACTGATCACAATGAATGAAAATACCACACAGGCTCCGTCAAGGTTCGGGTCAACAACGACACACACCGGTCCAGCATGGTGCAGTTGGAAATTATGGTAATGGTGGACAAAAGAAGGGAAGAAGTAAAGGATGATAACAGCTCCAGAAAAAGGAAGAGCTAGGATGGTAGACGAGTGGAGGTGAGGGTGGGAACTTTGAATTTTGGCAAAATGACTGGTAAAGTGAGAGAGGTGATGGAAAGGAGAAAGTTAAACGCATTGTGCATATGTATGTATGTATGTAGACGTGTGATTATGTATGTATGTATGTATGAATGAATTTTGGCACAATGACTAGTAAAGGGAGAGAGGTGGCTGACGTGATGGAAAAGAAAAAGTTAAACGTATTGTGTATACAGGAAACAAAATGCCAATGAAGTAAAGTGAGGTTGATTAAGGGAGGTTTTAAGTTGTTTTACCCTGGTGTAAATGGCAGGAGTAACGGTGTTGGGATAGTAGAGAAGAAAATGCATATTTAGAGTGTATTGGAGGTAATGAGGGTGTCGTACAGAATAATGAACTTGAAGATGGAAATTGAAGGAGTACTGATGAATGTCATCAGTGTATATTCCCCGTAAGTGAGATGTGAGTTGGAGGAGAAGGAAGAGTTCTAGGGTGAAGTAGAGTAAGTGGTTCAGAACATACACAGGGTGGAAAGAGTGGTTATTGGGGTGGATTTCAATGTTGAAGAAGGGGATAACGGTGATGACTGATGAGAGGGTAATGAGTAGGTACGGAGTGGGAGGGTGGAAAACAGAGGGACAGTAACGGTGATGACTGATGAGAGGGTAATGAGTAGGTATGGAGTGGGAGGGTGGAATACAGAGGGACAGTAACGGTGATGACTGATGAGAGGGTAATGAGTAGGTACGGAGTGGGAGGGTGGAATACAGAGGGACAGTAACGGTGATGACTGATGAGAGGGTAATGAGTAGGTATGGAGTGGGAGGGTGGAATACAGAGGGACAGATAATTGTTGATTTTTCATAATGTTACAGTATAGATATGGTTGTAGTAAACACCTGCTTCAAAAAGGAGGCCAATAGGATTACATACAAGAGTGGTGGTAGGAGTTCACAAGTAGACTATATCCTGTAGGAGATGCAAGTTGAAAGAATCAATTGATTGCAAGGTAGTGACAGGGAAGAGTGTACCAAGATAACATATGATGTTGGTTGGTAAGATGAGTCTGAAAGTGAAAGTGAAGGTGAAGATGAAAATATGGACTGAACGAAGGATTATGTGTTGGAAACTAAAGGAGGGAGATTACATTACAAAAGTTAAGAGGGAGGTGAGCCAGGCTTTGGGTGAGGAGGAGGACAGATGGACAGATTTATCTGAAGTGGTGAGGGAGAAAACACAGAAGGTACTTGGAATGACATCGAGAAGGAAAGACAAAAGAAGCCAAAGAGATTTGATGATGGAATAAAAAAGTACAATATTGTATAAGAAGCAAGCGAAAAAGAAATGGGACATCAAAGGGATAAAGAAAGTTTGCAAAGATACAAGGAATGGCTGAGCAAAGCAAAGTGTTTAAAAAAAAAAAAAAAAACACACATACACACACAGATATGATCCACAAAACCGAATGCTTTTCTGAAGTCAATGAAGCTCATTGCCATAGATGTATTCCCCTTCTCTAGGGTTTGGTAGATATAATCAAGAAAGCTAATTAATTAAACAGTGTGTTGTGGAGGATGTTTTTACATGGCCAAACTACTGAGTGTCTGTCAGGTGTTTAATTTGTGCATAGAGTCACTCAAAAACAAAGTCTCCACATTTGAGACTAAGGATGGTGGTGATGGCAACTGGTCTGAGCTCAGTGAAGGATTTAAATGAGGGAGGTTTGGGTATAGAGTTAACATAGTAAATATTTCAGTCTAAAGGACATTTGTTTTGTTGTAGGAAAGCGTTAATAATCGAACAGAGGAGTTTTGTGAGTTCAGGTGTAAATTCTTTGTAAATATTGAAGTGGTTGATCTTCTATATCTGAAGTTAAGTAGTTTTCGTAAACTTAATATTCATCAACCTTGAGAGGTAAGGATGGGGAAGGTAGATAGACGGGGAGCTTCGTGTAGTCAAGCGAATGGAGGGTCTGACAGATGGTGGAGAAGTGATTGTTCATTCTGTCACTGAATTCAGAGTGAGAGAAATGGGAGACACAGGGGATGGTGGAAAAATTATTTGATAGTCCACACAGTTGTTTAATTTTAGAAAACCATTGAAAATTAATTGTTTGTTTTAAACTGTAAATTTTACTTGGGTAGTGGTTTTTCTTTGCCTTGGCAATTTCTCTGATTACTTTGTTTCTGAGCCGTTTGAACCTGTTTATGTTTGTGCAGAGTCGACGTGATAACAAAATTATTCCACTTGGTGAATAAGTCTGTCTCAGTGATGACCTCAGTCCAGGGGTACCAAGTGATTCACTGACCTTAAGGCTGAGTCAGGTGTGTAGAGTCGAGGTGATAACAAAATTATTCCACTTGGTGTATAAGTCTGTCTCAGTGATGACTTCAGTCCAGAGGTAGCAGGTGATCCACTGACCTTAAGGCTGAGTCAGGTGTGGTCATAATAACAGGGGCTTGGTGGAGTATAGTGGTGGGTGCAGGTGAACACAGAACAGAACAATGTGTGCTGCGTCCCAGGGGAGGGAAGGGTTGGGGGGGGGGAGGTAAAACTGGTCACCAAGGTCAGTCAACACTAGGTCTAAGGTAATGTTGCCTGTTATGAAATTTACTTGTCACGACCGCCCTAGCCGACCTCGATTAACAACAACTTTCACACAAAACTATTTATGGGCTTGCATATATTTACTTACGGGTTCGAAGTTAACTCCTTCACTAAACAAATTAATCTTAATTATTTTAGTATGTCGCTCATTGTAGAATGATTTATAATTATATATAGTGATGGTGATATTGACGTGTATAAATATGGTGTCGTCATCTAGTGGGGCAGAAGAGAAGCTATGGTACCAACATCACCAAGAAGCTTCACTGTCTCATCTAGTGAGACCCCCAATAATCTCGGGGCCTCGCAAGTGTCACGGGCTACTGACAGCCTACAGTCCTGAGGTATAAAATAAATATGAAAAAAACAATATACCATATGTTGTAAATTTATGTTACGAATGGGTATGAAATTTCCTTTATTCCTTGTATTGTTCCTGTGTCGTAACGTTATCTCTAAAGCGATCCTTATCCTACCTAACTGGCCAACTGGTACATAATCGGATACTTATCATGAGAAGTGAACGATATATTGTTTAGTTAATCTGTATTGGTGTTGCAGCTAGATGTCCAGACATAGTTGTGTAAGAAGTCCTTTTGTATTGCACGTATGTGAGAATTCCCTCTAACACTTCTCCCCGCCTGTATAATCCACTCTGTATGGTGTGTTCTCTTCACTGCCTCCGTAACTACTAACTTTCCGGCTTCTGGACTAAACCTGGTAATTTATGATCTACTGCATCACAACCCAGAAATTTATCATCGAGATATTCGACTGATTTCTGGGATTTGTGATTTTATGCGATTGTTTCTTTAATTATGTTCTAGTATCTTTTTAGATGGCTTGAAATTTTGTTAATATAATTATATAATTAAGTTCGAGAATCTTTTTAGATAGCTGGAACTACTGGCAATATAAATGTTAAATAAAACGCTAATTGCTGTTATTTTGTCGTTAACGCTGCTCTGCGGGAAATAATTACCACATTGCCACTGGTTGGAATGTCTACATCTTACTTAAATGAAAGCTGTAACTGGAGGTTGCTAGTATCTAATTCATTAAAGTCACCACTGATAACTAGCTTGGAAGAAGGAAACTGGATCTTAAGATGGTCTGATGTGACGATGATGTGGTCGATCAGGGAAGGTCCGATGAGTGCTCGGGGTGGATGGTAGAAAAGACAGAATGTGTGTGTGTGTGTGTTACTGGCAGATATCCTTCTTCTCTCCGTAATAATTAGCTGACATGATGATATAGTATAATTTATTTCTGTACTCTGAGGTTAATATATCATATTGTCATATATTATATGTAAAAAAAGTACAAACTCCAATTTTTTTTCATCAACTTTTTTGCATCGAATGTTAACAGTGTAATTATGACGCTTGCTTTATGAAACCTAAAAATATTGTTCTATTTAAGTGTCATTGTGATCTCTCTCTCTCTCTCTCTCTCTC
>JAWQEG010006709.1:60000-63199 GCA_033782935.1 Petrolisthes cinctipes | reverse complement strand
TGGTTAAACAGGTGAGTGTGTGTGTGTGTGTGTGTGTGTGTGTGTGTAAAGAGTGTGTGTGTAGAGAAAGAGGGGGTGGGGGGAAGGAGAGTGTGTGTGTGTGTAGAGAGAGAGATATGTATGCAGAAAGGAAAGGCTATGGTTAAACAGGTGAGTGTGTGTGTGTGTGTGTGTTTGTGTGTGTGTAGAGAGAGAGAGGGTGTGTGTGTGTGTGTGTGTAGAGAGAGAGAGAGAGAGAATGTGTATGTATTTATGTATGTGTGTAGAGAGAGTAAGAGAGAGAGGAGTGAGAGTGTGTGTAGAGGAAGAGTGTGTATGTATGTGTGTGTGAGAGTGTGTGTAGAGAGAGAGAGAGAGAGAGAGAGAGAGTTGTCAGAAAATGGTTACCCCTACCCAGACCCTGAGGAGAAAGGAAAGGCTATGGTTAAACAGGTGAGAGAGAGAGAGAGAGAGAGAGAGAGAGAGAGAGAGAGAGAGAGAGAGAGAGAGAGAGGGTGAGGGGAAGTGGGGTGGGGGGAGAGAGAGGTAGGGAGTGTGTGTTTGTAGATAGAGAGAGAGAAGGAGGGAGGGGAGGGAGGGAGAGTGTGTGTATGTGTAGAGAGAGAGAGAGAATGTGTGTGTGTGTAGAGAGAGAGATGTGTGTGTGTTTAGAGAGAGAGAGTGTGTGTGTAGAGAGAGTGAGAGAGGGAGAGGGTGTGTGTGTGTGTAGAGAGATGAGTGAGAGAGAGAGAGAGTGAGAGAGTTGTCAGAAAATGGTTACCCCTACCCAGACCCTGAAGAGAAAGGAAAGGCTATAGTTAAACAGGTGAGAGAGAGAGAGAGAGAGAGAGAGAGAGAGAGAGAGAGAGAGAGAGAGAGAGAGAGAGAGGGTGTGTGTGTAGAGAGAGAGAGTGTGTGTGTGTGTGTGTGTGTGGTGTAGAGAGAGAGGGTGTGTGTGTATGTGTGTGTAGAGAGAGAGAGAGGAGTGAGAGAGAGGGAGAGAGAGTGTGTGTATGTGTGTATAGAGAGAGAGGTAGGGGAGGGAGGGAGAGTGTGTGTGTGTAGAGAGAGAGAGAGAGAGAGTTGTCGGAAAATGGTTACCCCTACCCAGACCCTAAGGAGAAAGGAAAGGCTATGGTTAAACAGGTGAGTGTGTGTGTGTGTGTGTGTAGAGAGAGTGTGTGTGTGTGCTGTGTATGTGTAGAGAGAGAGATGGTGTGTGTGTGTGTGTAGAGAGAGGGAGGGGGGGAGTGTGTGTGTTGAGAGAGAGTGTATGTGTGTGTATGTGTATATATTTAGAGAGAGAGAGTGTGTGTGTGTATGTCCTTCTAACACCTTCCATCTTTCCAAACAGGTCGACAGAAGGAAGAAGATAAGTCCCAGCTCAACAGAAAGATATTGTGATCATTCTAACACCTTCTCTCTGTCCTTCCTATCCTTCTAACACCTACAGCTGTCCTTCCTATCATTCTAACACCTTCTCTCTGTCCTTCCTATCCTTCTAGCACCTACAGCTGTCCTTCCTATCATTCTAACACCTCCTAATACCTTCTCCTTGTCCCTCCCTGTCCCTCCTATTCTCCTAACACCTTCTAACACCTCTCGTCTTTCCACACAGGTCGACAGAAGGAAGAAAATAAGTCCGATCTCAACATAAAGATATTGTGATCATTCTAACACCTTCTCTCTGTCCCTCCTGTCCTTCTAGCACCTACAGCTGTCCTTCCTATTCTTCTAACACCTTCTCCTTGTCCCTCCCTGTCCCTCCTATTCTCCTAACACCTTCTAACACCTCCATCTTTCCACACAGGTTGATAGAAGGGAGAAAATAAGTCCGAGCTCAACAGAAAGATATTGCGATCGTTCTAACACCTTCTCTCTGTCCTTCCTATCCTTCTAGCACCTACAGCTGTCCCTCCTATCATTCTAACACCTCCTAACACCTTCTCCTTGTCCCTCCCTGTCCCTCCTGTCCTTCCTTTCAATCTAACACCTCTCATCTTTCCACACAGGTCGACAGAAGGAAGAAGATAAGTCCCAGCTCGACCGAAAGATATTGCGATCGCTGTAACACCTTCTTTCTGTCCCTCCTTTCCTTCTAGTACCTACAGCTGTCCTTCCTATCATTCTAACACCTTCTCTCTGTCCTTCCTATCCTTCTAGCACCTACAGCTGTCCCTCCTATCATTCTAACACCTTCTCCTTGTCCCTCCTTTCCTCCTAATACCTTCTCCTTGTCCCTCCTTTCCATCTATCACCTTCCTTCATGTTTACTGTCCTTCCTTTCCTTCTCACTGTCCCTCCTATCCTTCTAGCACCTACAGCTGTCCTTCCTATCATTCTAACACCTTCTCCCTGTCTCTCCTTCCCTCCTAACACCTCCATCTTTCCACACAGGTCGACAGAAGGAAGAAGATAAGTCCCAGTTCGACCGAAAGATACTGCGACCGCTGTAACACCTTCTCCCTGTCCTTCCTATCCTTCTAGCACCTACAGCTGTCCTTCCTATCCTTCTCCCTGTCCTTCCTATCCTCCTAACACCATCTAACACCTCTCATCTTTCCACACAGGTCGACAGAAGGAAGAAGATAAGTCCCAGCTCGACCGAAAGATACTGCGACCGCTGCAACACCCTCTCTCTGTCCTTCCTATCCTTCTAGCACCTACAGCTGTCCCTCCTGTCCTTCTCCCTGTCCTTCCTATCCTCCTAACACCTTCTAACACCTCTCATCTTTCCACACAGGTCGACAGAAGGAAGAAGATAAGTCCGAGTTCGACCGAAAGATACTGTGACCGCTGCAACACCCTCTACAGTGTTGACAAATGGGGCTTTCCTCTCACCACACCAACTGCCCTCACCACTGGGGTCGGCCATACAAGAGACGGACCTTCGTGGGATTCGAGAGCCGATACAACTGCTGCGACGGAGACCTGCAGTCGTCGGGATGTGCACTCGCCACGACCCATGTCTCGCAGAATTACAACCCAAACAAACTGATGGGTTATGTTAGGACGCTACCCAAAGATACTAAGAATAATCCTGGCGTTTATGCTTTGGGTAAGTGAGAGAGAGAGAGAGAGGGAGAGTGTGTTTGTGTGTGTGAGAGAGAGAGAGAGAGAGAATGTGTAAGTGTGTGTGTGTGTGTGTGAGAGAGAGAGAATGTGTAAGTGTGTGTTTAAAAGAAAGAGAGAGATATTGTGTGTGTGAGAGAGAGAGAGA
>JAWQEG010006709.1:47500-55000 GCA_033782935.1 Petrolisthes cinctipes | reverse complement strand
ACTAAAATCACAAAAATATTCAATTTTCCCCATGAGGTTAATATTATTGTTACCAAAATTGGAGGGACTACTGTATTAATAATAATAATGATGAAAATAAAAATAATAATAATAATAATATAAATAATAATAATAATAATAATATAAATAATAATAATAATAAAAATAATAATAATAATAATATAAATAATAATAATAATATAAATAATAATAATAATAATAATAATAATAATAATAGTAGTCATATAATAATAATAATAATAAGAATAAATAAAAATAATAATAATAATAAATAATAAAAATAATGAAAATAAAAATAATAATGAAAATAAAAATAATAATAATAATAAAAATAATAATAATAATAATAATAATAATAATAATAATAATCTTTGTTTGTAGTTTCAGGTCATGACAGTGCTGAAGACGCCATTACCAGTATGGACCTTATGCATTGGAAGATTAAAGAAGACCTGAAGGATTTAAATAATATATATATACATACATACACAGACTACATATATACACACACATACACACAGGCTACATATATATACACACACACAGCCTACATATATACACACATACACACAGAGACTAGATATATACACACATACACACACAGACTACATATATACACACATATAAACACACATATATACATGGACATACAGACATAGACACACACACATACATAAACACACATATATACACACATAATATTATATACATACATACATACACACACACACACACACACACACACACATATATACACACACTACATACACATACATATATACACACACACACATATATACAAACACACACACACACACACACACATACATACACACACACACACAAACACACATACATATAAACACATACACACACTACACACATATATACACACACACATATACACACACATACATACATACATACCTCAGTGTATAATTAAGTTGGGCATTAGTCTGTATTGAAGGAGTCTGTTTCATAGCACTCCAAGGTGTGCTATGAAACAGACTATTACTATGGTTGATAAGGTCACATACACACATACATACACACAAACAAAGAAACACACACACACTCACACACACACACAAACAAAGAAACACACACACACAAAAACAAAAACACACACACACACAAACAAACAAAAAAACACACACACATACATACATACACACATAAACACACACAGTTTCATACCAGTGCTATGAAACAGACTATTTACTTCAGTATTGAATAATAATAATAATAAACAAAAAAAATTATTATTATTATGTTTATAGAGTAGTAATAATAATAAACAATTAATTATTATTTTTGTTTAATGATAAAAAACAATTTATTATTTTTTTTATAGAATAATTATCATGATAAACACAAAAATTATTATTATTATTTTTGTTTATAGAATAATAATAAAACAATATTTTATTATTATTATTATAGGGTAATAATAATTAGGATAGAGAAACAATTAATTATTATTAAGTTTATTGTTATTATGTTTATAAAGTAATAATACTATCATTAAACAATTTATTAATTATTTTTATTATTATAGTGTAATAATGATAGAGAAACAATTAATTATTATTATTATGTTTATAAGGTAATAATAATATTTAAAAAAATTATTAATTATTATAGTGAAATAATAATAATGATAAATTATTAATTATTATTATTATGTTTATAAGGTAATAATAATAATATTAAACAATTTATTTATTATAGGGTAATAATAATTAGGATAGAGAAACAATTAATTATTATTTTTATGTTTATTATTTTTGACCAACCAACATATACATTATTATTATTATTATTATGATGTATAGAATTAATACACCATTAATACACTGTTTGTATGTATGTATGTGTGTATAGATGATTTATACTATACACACATACATTACAAACTGTTAATACATATGTGTATAGTAAATATTCAATATACACTGTGTGAAATGTTTGTAATGTGTGTGTGTGTGTGTGTAATGTATGTATGTGTGTGTGTATAGTAAGCTTTATACAATGAGTATGTAATATTGTACACACATACATTACACACATACATACAAACATACATACATACACACACACGCCAATGCAAAACAAGGCATAGATGTGTGTGTGTGTGTGTGTGTGTGTGTATATATATAAATAGTGTTTACTATACACATACACAAATGCAAAACAAGGTATTACTGTATATGTGTGTGTGTGTTTACTGTACACACAATACAAACACACACACACACACAGAACACCACCTTCTGTAGATGTGTGTGTGTGTTTATTGATTCTACCACAAAATTAAGGCTGGTATTATTATTATTATTAAACCAAATAATAATAATAGCAACAATATTATCATCATTAAGGATTAAGAGTTCATTTAATAATTGCATGTATGTATGTATGTGTGTGTATGTATGTATGTATGTGTGTATATATATGTGTGTATGTATGTGTGCGTATGTATGTATGTGTGTGTATTTCCTCTAATACACACAAATTATTTCACAAAACTATCATTATTATTATTATTTTTTTTTTTGTAATAATTTTTTGTATGATTCACAAAACATACATATATACATACATACAACCACCTAATGAAAGCTTATGTATGTATGTATGTGTGTATGTATAGATTAAAATATTGTCACAATAATAATAACATTAACTTTAACCTATAACTGTACAATGTAATATAAGAGGTTGTTATTATTATTATTATTATTATTAGAGAGAGAGAGAGAGAGGAAGGAAGGAAGAGAGAGAAAGGAAGGAAGGCAGAGAGAGTAAGGAAGGAAGGCAGAGAGAGTAAGGAAGGAAGGCAGAGAGAGAGAGAGAGTAAGGAAGGCAGAGAGAGAGAGAGAGAGAGTAAGGAAGGAAGGAAGGGAGAGAGTAAGGAAGGAAGGAAGGGAGAGAGAGAGTGAGGAAGGAAGGAAGAGAGGAAGGAAGGAAGAGAGAGAGAGAGAGGAAGGAAGGAAGAGAGAGAGAGAGCAAGGAAGGAAGAGAGAAAGAGTGAGAAAGGGAGAGAGAGAGTAAGGAAGAGAGAGGAAGGTAGGAAGAAAGAGAGAGTAACTTTTCCTCTTAAAAAATAACTAACAATAATAATAATAATAACAAATAATAATTAATAATAAAATTAATCTTACGGTACAATTAAGTCCAATATAATAATTATGTTTGTATACACGTGTTAATTATTATTTATATTTATTAAGTTTTGAAATAAACACTGAATTTAAATCATACATTGTGTGTTTGGAATATACTTACTAGATTTATATTACTGTATGTTTTGAATACACATATACACACACACACATACACAATTTAAATTTACATAATATTTTGAATTGAGGGAGGGAGGGATTTTGAACACACACACACACACACACACACACACACACACACACACACACACACACACACACACACACACACACACACACACACACACACACACACACACACACACACACACACACACACACATGCTAAATCTATACAATATTTTGAACTGAGGGAGGGAGGGATTTGGAACATACATACATACATATACATACAACATTGAATATTATAGTAATGTGTATGGAATGTTAATATATATATAGATAGATATTTCCTAGACACACATACATATACATATACACATTTTTAAATATGTATGTATGAGTTCACATACATATACACATACACATTTTTAAATATGTATGTATGTATGTATGAGTTCACATACATATACACATACACATTTTAAATATGTATGTATGTATGTATGTATGTTTGTGCTAAATAATTATATACACCCAATAACTGTATATATTATAAGTATATTATAATACAGTATACTTAATATCAATAATACACATATACATACATATTCTTATATACTGTATGTATGTATGTTTGTGCTAAATAATTATATACATACACCCAATTAATTTGTATATACTGTATTATAATATACATATACATATACATATAATTCTTCATAACTAATACATTAATACATTACCAACTTTCTAATACATTAATTCATTTATTTACGGTAATAATAATAATAATAATAATAATTTAATATTTCTTTCACTAACGCATTTTATAATTAATAAAATTACGCTTAATTGTATTTCAAATTTATTATTATTATTATTATTAAGTAACTGTAAATTTTAAATATTAATAATTATATATTTAATAATACATTACTGAAATATTAATCTTTATTATTATTATTATTATTATTATTATTATTATTATTATTGTAAACTATCAATATTAATTAAACCATTTATCTTTCAATAATCTCAATACTAATTATTATTATTATTAATTATCAATATTAATTAATCTTTTTATCTTTCTATATTCTCAAAAATCTATGACAAATTTTACTGTCTCAAAAAACGGGAAAAAATTTAACATCTCAAAAATCATCACCAATTTAATATAACACTTTAATTATTATCACCACCCAAAACACTTCATCTCTCTCTCTCTCTCTCAATAACCCTTCATATATATATATCTCTCTCTCTCTTTCTCACTCACACACACACTCCATAACCCCCTCTCTCTCTCTCTCTCACACACACACCCTTCATCTCTCTCTCTCACACACACAGCCTCACTCGAAAACCCTTCATTTCTCTCTGTCTCTCCTCTCTTTCCTCCCTCCTTTCTCTCTCTCTCTCTCCTCCCTCCTTCCTTTATCTCTCCCCTTCACACACACACTCTCTCTCTCTCTCTCTCTCTCTCACACCAACCCAACATTCTAATCGGTGCCAGCAGTAGGCACCAATATGGCCGGCCTCTTGGGGTCATCAAACCTATCCATAGTTTTTATATCACTCAACATATACATACATACATACACACATTATTCTCTCTCTCTTTCTCTCTCTGTGTGTCTCTCTTTCCTTCCTTCCCTCTCTCTCTCTCTCTCACACACATGCTCACTCCATAACCTTCTCTCTCTCTCTCTGTCTCTCACTCTCTTACACACACACAACCTCACTCAAAAACCCTTCATTTCTCTCTGTCTCTCCTTCCTCTGTCTCTTCTCTCTCCTTCCTCCCTCCTTTCTCTCTCTCTCTGTCTCTCCTCCCTCCTTCATTTATCTCTCCCCTACACAACCTCACACTCTCTCTCTATCTCTCTCTCACACCAACCCAACATTCTAATCAGTGCCAGCAGTAGGCACCAATATGGCCGGCCTCTTGGGGTCATCAAACCTATCCATAGTTTTAATATCACTCAACATAAACATACATACATACACACATTATTCTCTCTCTCTTTCTCTCTCTGTGTGTCTCTCCTTTCTCTCTCTCTCTCTCTCACACACACATGCTCACACCATAACCTTTTTTCTCTCTCTCACTCTCACTCTCTTACACACACAACCTCACTCAAAAACCCTTCATTTCTCTGTCTCTCCTTCCTCTGTCTCTTCTCTCTCCTTCCTCCCTCCTTTCTCTCTCTCTCTCTGTCTCTCCCTCCTTTCTGTCTCTCTCTCTCTCACTCACTCTCTCACTCTCTCTCTCTCACACCAACCCAACATTCTAATCAGTGCCAGCAGTAGGAACCAATATGGCCGGCCTCTTGGGGTCATCAAACCTATCCATAGTTTTAATATCACTCAACATAAACATACCTACATACACACACCATTCTCTCTCTGTGTGTCTCTCCTTTCTTTCTCTCTCTCTCTCTCACACACATGCTCACTCCATAACCTTCTCTCTCTCTCTCTCTGTCTGTCTCTCTCTCACACACACACACACAACCTCACTCAGAAAACCCTTCATTTCTCTCTGTCTCTCCTTCCTCTGTCTCTTCTCTCTCCTTCCTCCCTCCTTTCTCTCTCTCTCCTCCTTCCTTTATCTCTCCCCTTCACACACACACACCCTCACCCTCACTCTCTCTCTCACTCTCTCTCTCACACCAACCCAACATTCTAATCGGTGCCAGCAGTAGGCACCAATATGGCCGGCCTCTTGGGGTCATCAAATCTATCCATAGTTTTAATATCACTCAACATAAACATACCCACACTGAGTATAACAAGGAGTAGGAAGGTTACAAACACACTAGACAATATAGGTACTGTGAAGAAACCTACACAGTCCCAGGCACCGCTGAATTTGATGGCGGGGAAGTTCTCGGTCCGGGGTTGCATCTGTTTTGGAAGAGAGGAGAGAGAGAGGTGGGTTAATATAGGTCGCATATATATGCACACATGTACGCATATTATATACACGCATACATCTGCACACACATACACATATAATAATAATAATAATAATAATAATATGACTACTACTACTACAAATATATAATAATAATACTATTACTACTACTACAAAATTAATAAAAATAAAAATAAAAATAATACAACTACTACTACTACAACTAATAATAATAAAAATTTAAATAATATTAATAATAATAAAAATAACAATAAAAATTTAAATAATAATAATAATAATCATACTATAATCTTTTTAAAATATACTGAGCACTAAGGCGTTGGTCACTTCCGAGATTTACCTGACTGCTACGTTGCCAGGTCTCGTCTGGACAATTATGGGATTAGATCCTTATTAAAAATGACAGCCAGCCCTCACTAACCCACCACCTGTTCTCTCTCTCTCTCTCTCATCTGTTGCCTATATATATCGCTTACCGTTAACAACAAAACATAAGAATAAATGTTTCCTTTTCTGTTGACACATTATGTTGTATTATAAATGGGACACTTTTCTGAGGATATAACATAATTTTTCGTTTGTTTGGACTTTTATTCCTGACCACCACCACTGCTGGTGATGATAGGTCCTCTATGATAGATCCTCTATTTACTTTCTCTTCTAAATAGTACTTATTTACATTATAAATAAGTTCTCTCTTTCTCTACTATGTATGTTGAGTGTCAGCCAGAGTAAAAGTGACGGTAGTAACCTGAGTTGACAGGTGGAACTTATACACTTATACCTGAGTTGACAGGTGGAACTTATACACTTATACCTGAGTACAGCCAGCAACATAAATTCTCGTCCATCTCATGTATTTAATATTGCTAGTATGACCAGATAGTTGCATTGTGAACCAGTTTTTATTTTGACAACATACGTCATTTACCATATGAGAACTATATCTGTTATCTCTGTATTAAAATTGTATTACAAAATTACTATAACTAATACATACACAGGTGGAAATGACGCGAACTTATGCTGCCGACTGTACACTGACAACGTTGGTAGAATATTCTGTCCAGTGTTGTAATACATATATATATTATCATTGTTAATATGAGAAGTAAATGTATACTCAGTAATTTAGATTAATTTTAATAATCATCATACCAACAATAACAATAATAATAATAAAAATAAAAATAATAATAAAAATATTAAAAATAAAAATAATAAAAATAAAAATAAAAATAATAATAATAAT
>JAWQEG010006709.1:17500-40000 GCA_033782935.1 Petrolisthes cinctipes | reverse complement strand
TATTGTATTTAGCAAAGTACTTATTAAGTAATGTGGTAACAGTATTAGTTAATAAAACTTAAGGAACAACACATATTAGTGTATGAGTGTATTTTATTTGTGTGTATATATATATAAGTAGGATGGGAGGAACTTCATATACTCTGTTCTAAATAAGTTAGTGAAGAGAAACATACAAAGGTAGAACACACCACCAGGTGACTGAGGTGACCAGCAGAGGATTCACACCTTAATCTCTCTCTCTCTCTCTCTGTGTGTCGGGGTGTGTGTGTGTGTGTTAACAACTCGCATTACTAGATGCCCGCGCATGTTAGGTATATAATATTCTCTATTAAAAATTATATACATAGGACCTACAGTATAACAGTGTTTCTTGCTGAAAACTGTTTTGTTATACAGAAGAAGAAAAAAAAGACCTAACACGTGTCCCACCATCTTTGAGGCGGCCAACCCGCGACACCTTTAGTTCAAAAACCACCAACCCGCGGCAACCAAATTTTTCCCGCGACACATTTTCAGAAACCGCCCAATTGGGCGGGAAAACTGCGGACCTGGCAACTCTGTCAAACACACACACAACTACCCCCTCCATCTCTCTCTCTCTCCCTCCCTCCTTTTCCCTTTCTCCCTCCCTACTCCTCTCCCTCTCTCTCTCCCTCTCACATACCAGCTTTCTGTAGGGCTCTCTTCCTACTAGGGTTGGTTAGTGTTGAGGGTAGTTTGACCACAATAAGGTTATCATCTTGTTGTTTAAGGTTAAGTCCAGCCACAGGTATTCCAGGTTCCAGCACTTCAACCTGGAAACAAAGAAATATACATTGATTTATACATACATACATACATACTCATTAAGTTTCTCTCTCTAAAGCCCCACATACACACAGTTTTAACTGTGAGTATTTTAGAACAAGAATAACCTTGAAATACCCAGAAAAAGTAGCACTGGGTAAAAGTACGTCATTCCTACTTGCCTACCCATTAGACACTGAGTGGTCCGGGAGGGTGACGGAGGTATATGTGACACTGAGGGTGACGGAGGTATATAACACACTGAGGGTGACGGAGGTATATAACACACTGAGGGTGACGGAGGTATATAACACACTGAGGGTGACGGAGGTATATAACACACTGAGGGTGACGGAGGTATATATAACACACTCAGGGTGACGGAGGTATATATAACACACTGAGGGTGACGGAGGTATATATAACACACTGAGGGTGACGGAGGTATATAACACACTCAGGGTGACGGAGGTATATATAACACACAGAGGGTGACGGAGGTATATATAACACACTGAGGGTGACGGAGGTATATATAACACACTGAGGGTGACGGAGGTATATATAACACACTGAGGGTGACGGAGGTATATATAACACACAGAGGGTGACGGAGGTATATAACACACTGAGGGTGACGGAGGTATATATGACACTGAGGGTGATGGAGGTATATATAACACACTGAGGGTGACGGAGGTATATAACACACTGAGGGTGACGGAGGTATATATAACACACTGAGGGTGACGGAGGTATATAACACACTGAGGGTGACGGAGGTATATAACACACTGAGGGTGACGGAGGTATATAACACACTGAGGGTGACGGAGGTATATAACACACACAGGGTGACAGAGGTATATAACACACTGAGGGTGACGGAGGTATATAACACACACAGGGTGACAGAGGTATATAACACACTGAGGGTGACAGAGGTATATAACACACTGAGGGTGACGGAGGTATATAACACACAGAGGGTGACAGAGGTATATAACACACTCAGGGTGACAGAGGTATATAACACACTGAGGGTGACGGAGGTATATAACACACAGAGGGTGACAGAGGTATATAACACACTCAGGGTGACAGAGGTATATAACACACTGAGGGTGACGGAGGTATATAACACACAGAGGGTGACAGAGGTATATAACACACTCAGGGTGACAGAGGTATATAACACACTGAGGGTGACGGAGGTATATAACACACAGAGGGTGACAGAGGTATATAACACACTCAGGGTGACAGAGGTATATAACACACTGAGGGTGACGGAGGTATATAACACACAGAGGGTGACAGAGGTATATAACACACTCACATCACACCACACTCACCAGTCAGGCCTACCAACATTACATCACACTGTTAAAAGGATGGTAACGAAACTTTCTTTGCCGACTGTACTTTCCATCCTAACCTTAGACAACACACAGACAACACCATAACAAGACACACACAACACCATAACAACACACACACAACACCATAACAACACACACACAACACCATAACAACACACACATACACACTCTCTCTACACACTTACACTATAACCATGTGTTGGCAGATCATGTGCAAGGTGTGCAGCATCTTCAACATTGGGTAGGTATAATGAATGTCCTTCTATTACACACACACATATACACATACACACACTCTCTTACACACACATACACTCTATCTCTCTCTCATACACACACACACATTGTCTTCCTCTCTCTTACACACACACACACTCTCTCTCTCTCTTACACACATACACTAACACACACTCTCTCTCTTACACACACACCCACACTCTCTCTCTCTCTTACACATACACTACCACACTCTCTCTCTCTCTCTTACACACATACACTAACACACACTCGCTCTCTCTCTCTCTCTTACACACACACACACACACATTCTCTCTCTCTCTCTCTCTCTCTCTCTCTCTCTCTCTTACACAAACACACACACTAACACATTCTCTCTCTCTTACACACATAAACACTCTCTCTCTCTCTCCGTCTGTCTGTCTCTCTCTCTCACACAAACACACATATTCTCTCTCTCTCTCTGTCTGTAAAATTATGAATCTTTCTATTTTTACCCCTCTCTCTCTCTCTTTCTCTTACACACACACACACTCTCTCTTACACACACACACACACACACACACTTACACTATAACCATGTGTTGGCAGATCATGTGCAAGGTGTGCAGCATCTTCAACATTGGGTAGGTATAATGAATGTCCTTCTATTATACACACACATATATACACACACACACACATACTCTTACACACACTAACACATTCTCATTCTCTCTCTCTCTTACACACACACACACTAACTTTCTCTCTTACACACACTAACACACATTCTCTCTCTCTATCTATCTCTCTTACATACACTGTCTTTCTCTCTCTTACACACACACACACATTCTCTCTCTCTCTTACACACACACATTCATTCTCTGTCTCTCTCTCTCTGTAAAATTATGAATCTTTCTATTTTTACCCCTCTCTCTCTCTCTCTCTCTTACACAAACATACACACTCTAACACATTCTCTCTCTCTTACACACATAAACACTCTCTCTCTCTCTCCATCTGTCTGTCTCTCTCTCTCACACACACATACACTTTCTCTCTCACACACACATACACACTCTCTCTCTCTCTCTCTCTCTCTCCGTCTGTCTGTCTGCCTCTCTCTCTCTCTCTCATACACACACACACACACACTTACACTATAACCATGTGTTGGCAGATCATGTGCAAGGTGTGCAGCATCTTCAACATTGGGTAGGTATAATGAATGTCCTTCTTGCATTAGACGGTTCACGTGTTGAAATTCCCCAGCGTGACTTGATAAATCCTCAATACTTAACTGTAATAATAATAATAATAATGATAATAATAATAATAATAATGATGATGATGATAATGATAGTAATGATAGTGATAGTAATGGTAGTAATAATAGTAATAATGATAATAGTAATGATAATAGTAATAGTAATAATAATAATAATAGTAATAGTAATAATAATAATGATGATGATGATGATAATAATAATAGTGACTTGATAAATCTTCAATACTTAACTGTGGAATAATGATATGAATAATAATAATAATAATAATGATAATAATAATAATAGTAATAATAATGATGATGATAATACCAATAATAATAATAGTAATGATGGTAATGATGATAATAATAATAATAGTAATACTAATGATGGTAATAATAGGAATAATAATAGTAATAATAATAATAATAATGATAATGATGATAATAATGATAATAATAATAATGATGATGATAGTAATAATAATGATGATGATAATAATGATAATGATAATAATAATAGTAATATTAATAATAATAATGATGATAATGATAATAATAATAATAATGGTGATATGTATTTATAATCACAAAATATTTCATTTATAATATATACAGGGTTATTCAAAAATACATTTACAAATTGACAGGGTAAATTCCTGACATTATTTTAAACATAATATTATTTCCATACGTATTTTTCAAAAATTTAAAAAGTTAATTACAGACATGAAAGCCAAATCTATTACCGTGTGTGAACGATTGAACACTTTAAAATTAACTCCGCCCCCCCCCCCCCCTCTCTCTTAGGTGGACGAGGCAAGTATTAAAACTATAAAAAATTATTTGGCACCCCATGGGTCGATGCTTCTCGCAACGATCACTGATACCAACCACGCACCGTCACTCAGTTGGGGGATTCAGTTTTTTTCGTGCGGTGACGCATATTGTATCGTGAGTTAAAGTGCCGAATAATTTTTCATAGGGTGTAGAATGCAGTGTAAATAAAAGTATGGTATTTTGTGTTGTGGTTGTATGTGACATTCACTTAATACACTGTTAGTATACACCCTGTAATAAAAAATTATGTTGAAACTATTATTGGTTACTACTCTCTTAGCCTATCTGACATTACAAGAAACACGAATACTTGGGATTAATTTGAAGCCTAAGGATCTGTTTGAATCCTGTGATCGATAAGGGTTTATTGCTTCATATGTTGTATTAAGTTCCCTCGTCTACCCGAGAGACAACACGGGGTGCTGTAGGGGGGGGGGGGGAGTTAATTTTAGAAGTGTTCAATCATTCACCCACGGTAATGGATTTGGCTTTCATGTCTGTCATTAACTTTTTAAATTTTTGAAAAATGCATATGGAAATAATATTATGTTTAACATCATGTCAGGACTTTACCCTGTCATTTTGTAAATGTAGTTTTGAATAACCCTGTATATATATATATGCAGAGTAACCACAGGAGAAACCAAAGACAGAACAGTAAGTACTTTGGTATATTACATCTTCAGACAGAATGATACAGAGACATGAGATGGAGTATATATATACAGTGTATCATTCTGTCTGAAGATGTAATATACCAAAGTACTTACTGTTCTGTCTTTGGTTTCTCCTGTGGTTACTCTGCATATATATCTCACGGTGAAGTGAGCTTTCTGCATATATATATATATATATATATATATATATATATATATATATATATATATATATATATATATATATATATATATATATATATATATATATATATATATGTAGAGAGAGCGAGAAATAATATTAACTTACAGCATCTTGAATGAAGAGTAATATATTCTTGGGTTGAAAGGCATGGAGGTACTTAGATTGGAAGGTGTTATAATTTATATACTGAAGTGCTGAGACGGCTGGCACTCCATCACTCGCCCTGTGTGTGTGTGTGTGTGTGAGGGAGGGGGGGGGGAGATGTGGGGGGGGTTGGGTGTGGAGGATGGGAGTGGGGAGGGATGAGTGGGAGTGGGGGGAGAGGGTGTGTGATGGAGGAGTGAGAGGGGGGGGAGTGAGTTGGGGGAGTGAGTGTGGGAGAGGGGGGGGGATGGTGTGTGGGGGATGAGTGAGTGGGGTGGTGAGGGTGTGTGGGGGGGGGGGTGAGTGGGGGGATAGGGGAAGGAGGTGAGTGGGTAAGTGGGGGAGGAGGGGAGGGAGAGTGGGGGGAGAGAGAGGAGGGGAGGGAGAGTGGGGGGGGGGAAGGAGAGTGGGGGGAGAGGGAGTGAGTGAGAGGGTGGTTGGGGGGAGGGAGAGAGAAAAAAGAAAGGTAATTATTTAGTATATTATTATTTTATATTACAATATTTTTTACTTTCTTTATTCACTAATTTATAACATTTTAATAACACACTATTCTTCTATGGCATTTTGTTGGTAATTATTTAGTATAATGTCATTTTCTATTACAATATTTTTACTTTCTTTAATCATTAATTTATAACATTCTAAGACTATTTTCTTCTATGGCATTTTCTTTGGCAATGCCCCATTTCTAAGATAGGTCATATTCAAATTAGCCTGACCATACCTGACCCGACCCGACCTAACCTAACCCTGACCTAACCTAACCTGTACAGATTACCGTGACCTAACCTGTACAAACTACTGGGACCTAACCTGTACAAACTACTGGGACCTAACCTGTACAAACTACTGGGACCTAACCTGTACAAACTACTGGGACCTAACCTGTACAAACTACTGGGACCTAACCTGTACAAACTACTGGGACCTAACCTGTACAAACTACTGGGACCTAACCTGTACAAACTACCGTGACCTAACCTGTACAAACTACTGTGACCTAACCTGTACAAACTACCGTGACCTAACCTGTACAAACTACTGGGACCTAACCTGTACAAACTACCGTGACCTAACCTGTACAAACTACTGGGACCTAACCTGTACAAACTACTGGGACCTAACCTGTACAAACTACCGTGACCTAACCTGTACAAACTACTGTGACCTAACCTGTACAAACTACCGTGACCTAACCTGTACAAACTACTGGGACCTAACCTGTACAAACTACCGTGACCTAACCTGTACAAACTACTGGGACCTAACCTGTACAAACTACCGTGACCTAACCTGTACAAACTACTGGGACCTAACCTGTACAAACTACTGGGACCTAACCTGTACAAACTACTGGGACCTAACCTGTACAAACTACCGTGACCTAATATATATCACATACTCTGAAATACCTAATCACAAGTATATATATTTATACTATTATTATTATTATAAAAATTTAAACGGAAAATTATAAAAAAAATATATATATATATTTTATTACCTCAAACCCATATTGAATTTACAAAATCTTAATTTCCGGCCAATTTCACAGATTTGGAAGCAGTGGAAAAGAGTATAATAATAATTAGATTTGGGATCAAATTTCACCCATAAACTAATTAAGTTTCTTTAAAATCCACCTATATGTGGGTTGGGGTCAAAAGTACTTCTCACGTCATTAACCTACCAGTACTATGACTATCGGGTAAATATTGAATGAATTACCGTTATTGGGTACGGTTTTTCCACCTTCATTACCCACTTATTTAGACCATTCTAACACTATTTTCGGTAAATTTACAGAAGAAGTGGGTTCACTATATTGTGTATTTTAGTATCATTACCCACTATTTTGGACCATTCTAACACACTTTTCATCTATGGTGTTTCTTTCAGAGATGCCCCGTTTTACAAACATAATTTGGAAATTAGTCTGACCTCACCTGACCTGACCTAACCAAACCTAGACCACAGCAGACTACCGGGACCTAACCTGGGCAAACTACCGGGATATAACCGGTGTAAACTATCATGGAGTGACCCGGGCAAATTCCCAGGACCTAGCCGGATGTGGTAACACTGCGCGATCCTAGCCAAAAACCCAGTTATTCTGTAATAATACCTTAGTTTCTTTAAAATCCACGGTATTTATTGAAAGAATTACCGTTTTGCAGCAGTGTTGCCAGATCCGGCTGGGTCCTAGTATTTAGCCCCAGTCATTTATTGTACTTTATCACGATTATTTCTTGGTAGTTTGCCCAGGTTAGGTCCCGGTAGTCTGATGCGGTCTAGGTTAGGTTAGGTCAGGCTAATTTCAAAGTGCCCCATTTGAATATGCCCTATGTAACGTTTGCAGAGGAAATGCCATAGAAGAAAATAGTCTTAGAATGGTCTAAATAAGTGGGTAATGAAGGTAGAAAAACCTTAAGGAATAACGGTAATTCATTCAATATTTACCAAAAGTACTTCTCACGTCGTTGACCTACCAGTACTAAGACTATCGGGTAAATATTGAAAGAATTACCGTTATTGGGTACGTTTTTTCTACCTTCATTACCCACTTATTCAGACCATTCTAAGACTATTTTCTTCTATGGCATTTCCTCCACAAATGCCCCATTTCCAAGGTAGGGCATATTCAAATGGGGCATTTTGAAATTAGCCTGACCTTACCTGACCTGACCTAACCTAACCTAGACCGCATCAGACTACCGGGACCTAACCTGGGCAAACTACCGTGACCTAACCTGGGCAAACTACCGGGAAATAACCGTGGTAAAGTACAATAAATGACCGGGGCAAAATACTGGGACCCAGCCGGATCTGGCAACACTGCTGCAAAACGGTAATTCTTTCAATAAATACCAAAAATAATATATCAACAAATATAATAAAAATAATAATATATCAACAAATATAACCCAATATAACATGAAATATATCTCATACTCACTGGTTATTATTCCAGACCAATACAGGCACACAAATAATAATAAAATCAATAATAATAATAAAAATAATGATATCCCGAATAATATATCAACAAATACATGAATATATCAACAAATATAACCTAATATACCCTTTGATATATCTCATACTCACTGGTTATTATTCAAGACCAAGACAGGAACACAAATAATAATAATAAAAGAAATAATTAAAATAAACGAAATAATAAAAATAATATATCAACAAAAATAACGATATATCAACAAATATAACCCAATATAACATGAAATATATCTCATACTCACTGGTTATTATTCCAAACCAAGACAGGAACATGTTGTTTGGCCTCCACACCACAGGAAGCCAAGGAAACCAAGAAAATGATGGATAATATGACTTCTCTGGCCGCCATGATACCTTCCCTGCAGACGATGATCATATGACTGTCAATACTACCAGTGTTACCAAGTCTCAGTCACAAAATATCCCTAACTTTATCTATGGAATTTCCTTTTTTCCCTACATTCATCTATAGAATTTCCCTAACTTTACTTATAGAATTTCCTTAAGGGGGTGCGGGAATAGGGGGATAGGCTTGAAGGGGGAGGGGTTAGGGGGGTGCGAGAGTAGGGGGACAGGCTTGGGGGGAGCGGGAATAGGGGACAGGCTTTCTACCCACCCCAAGCCTGTCCCCCTATTCCCACACACCCCAAACCACCCCCAAGCCTGTCCCCTATTTCCGCACCCCCCTAAACCCCCCCCACCCAAGCCTGCCCCCCATTCCCGCACTCCCTTGTTTACTCTTGAACATTCTTTAAATAATTTCCCTGTGTCGACTTCAAAATTCCCTAAAACAGAAAAATTTTCCCTGGACCTGGCAACACTGATGACTGTCAATACTACTACAACACCAAACCATTTTTATGTAAACAATGAATATTTTGGTTAGATTTATATATTTTGAACATATCAACTAATTTATAATATTTTTTACAGTGTGCATGGTGTAATTTTAATCTTTAGTGTTTAATTTTTATTATTATTACTCAATGTCAATCATGCTGATATTATAGACTGTATTTTTTGGTATTTTTATACATATTACACATATTTCACACTTATATATTACTTCTATAATACATCTAACCAAAATAATTATACATGGACTGAAATAATAACATAATAGTAATTATTTCAGGTTTAAATGAGTAAAAATTAACACCGGAAATTTTACACAGACCAATGATAACACATCACACTTACAATACACACACACTAATCACATATTTAACACATATATGACAATTACACATTAAATAAATAGGTAAATAGTGTAAATGTTAGTGTTTTAATGAAAGTGTGGATTTGTGTGAGGTTGTGTGTGTAGGCAGACGGTGTTGTTGTTCTTTTCCCAGGACAACACAGTGCAGCAAGCATGGGTGAGGAAGTGACCGCTATTTTTCCTATTTTTAACCAATTTATGGCTATTTAATGGGTGTGGGGATGATACATAAGTTGAAATAGGATACGGGGATAATAGGGAAGTGGTTAGTAAAGTAGATAAATAGGAGAAAATAGAATAAATAGGGAAATAAGTTGACAAGCGAGGGACGATACCGAAGAATAATGCGGCATGGGTGAGTGAGTGATCGCTATTTTTCCTATTTTTAACCAATTTATGGCTATTTAATGGGTGTGGGGATGATAAATAAGTTAAAATAGGATACGGGGATAATAGGGAAGTGGTTAGTAAAGTAGATAAATAGGAGAAAATAGAATAAATAGGGAAATAAGTTGACAAGCGAGTGACGATACCAAACAAGCGAGGCGGCATGGGTGAGGGAGTGATCGCTATTTTTTCCTATTTTTAACCAATTTCTAGCTATTTAATGGGTGCAAAAGTAATATATATGATGGAATAGGATACAGTGGTAATAATGGACAGCCTATTAACGTAAATAAATAGGAGAAAATGGAATAAAATAAGGAAATAAATTGACAAGCGAGGGACGATACCGAAGAATAATGCGGCATGGGTGAGGAAGTGACCGCTATTTTATCCTATTTTAACCAATTTATGGCTATTTAATTTATAGAAAAGTTATATATAAGTTCAAATAGGATACGGGGATAATAGGGAAGTGGTTAGTAAAGTAGATAAATAGGAGAAAATAGATTAAATAGGGAAATAAATTGACAAGCGAGTGACGATATCGAAGAATAATGCGGCATGATTGAGGGTTTTTGCTATTTTTTCCTATTTTTATCCAATTTTAAGCTATTTAATTGATAGAAAAGTGATATATAAGTTGAAATAGGATACAGTGGTAATAGTGGACAGCCTATTAGCATAAATAAATAGGAGAAAATAGAATAAATAGAGAAATAAATAGATTAGCGAGTGACAATGCGGCATGGGTGAGGAAGTATTTCGCTATTTTTCCTATTTTTAACCAATTTATGGCTATTTAATGGGTGTGGGGATGATATATAAGTTGAAATAGGATACTGTGGTAATATTAGACAGCCTATTAACGTAATTAAATAGGAGAAAATAGAATAAATAAGGAAATAAATAGACAAGCGAGTGACTATACCAAACATCAATGCGGCATGGTTGAAGTATTTTGCTATTTTTCCTATTTTAACCAATTTATGGCTATTTAATGGGTGTGAGGATGATATATAATTATGTTGAAATAGGATACGGTGGTAATAGGGAAGAGGTTAAGGTATAACTGCACAAGGGGACAAATGTAATATGTTTGTGTAATGAATTTAAGATGAGATGCACAGTCAGGAGGAATCAGAAGCCTCCAAACACACACACACACACACACAGGGAATACATACATACATACACACACACACACACAGGGAATACACACACACACACATACATACATACATACATACACACTAGTAAATACATACAAACACACACACAATCACAGGGAATACACACACACGTACACACATACACATACCTTTTAGTAGTTAAATAGGCCTATCCTCTCATTTCAGCTTTTAATAATCTATAATTGAATATTCTGTAGTTAACCTAGAATTTATTATTATTATTATTATCATTATTATTATTATTATCATTATTATTATTATTATTATTTATTATTATTATCATTATTATTATTATCATTATTATTATTATTATCATTATTATTATTATCATTATTATTATTATCATTATTATTATCATTATTATTATTATTATCATTATCATTATTATTATTATTATCATTATTATTATTATTATTATCATTATTATTATTATCATTATCATTATTATTATTATCATTATTATTATTTGTGGGTGATGGGTTTTGGTCCCTAGTCAATCCTTTTCCTTCTATTTCCTTCACATCTTCACTACACACACACACACACCATAACATCTTCACTACACACACACACAATAACATCTTCACTACACACACACACAATAACATCTTCACTACATACACACACACACACACCCTACACTTAAACACGCACACACACACACACACCCTACACTTCAACATGCACACACACACACACTTAAACACACAAACACTCAAACACACACACTTAAACACACAAACACTCAAACACACACACTTAAACACACACACACACACACACACACACTTAAACACACACACATACACACTTAAACACACACACATACACACTTAAACACACACACATACACACTTAAACACACACACACACACACACGTAAACACACACACACACACACACACGTAAACGCACACACACACACACGTAAACACACACACACACACTTAAACACATACATACACACTTAAACACACCCGTACACATATACACACACATACACACTTAAACACACACTTAAACACACACACACACACACACACACAATCCTAACTCAATCTTTATCTATATTCATGTTTGCCCATAGGAATACACACACACACACACTTAACTACCCTTAAACACACACACACACACACTTAAACACACATGCACACTTAAACACACACATATACACACTTAAACCCACACACATATACACACTTAAACACACACATACACACATAAACACACACACACACACACACACACACACATACACACGTAAATACACACACACAAACACACACACAACCACAGAAATAATAATAACTTAGTAACTTAATATATTTCCCTTTTCCCAGGTAAGCCCCGAGGAATCCGAACTGCCCGTAAGCACGTGAACCACCGGCGCGAACAGAGATGGCACGACAAGGACTACAAGAAGGCTCACCTGGGTACTAGGTGGAAGGCTAACCCATTTGGTGGTGCCTCACACGCCAAGGGTATTGTATTGGAAAAGATGTAAGTATGTGTGTGTGTGTGTGTGTGCCTGTGTGTGCGTATATGTGTGTGTACCTTCCTTCCCTCTCTCTCTCTCTCTCTCTCTTGTTTATCTCTCTTTCTATTGGGGCTGGGCAAGGATCGAAAGTTTTGGACTCTATGGAATCGATTCTCAAAGGCAGTGGGCTCGAGAGACACTGACTCAGACTTTGTACAGTATGGGGCTGCTTGTGGCCTGCTGAGCTCAGGGATATGGTTTCTCTCTCTCTAAGCTGTTCCAGAGAGCTGTGAGAGAGTGTGTGAGAGAGGGGGGAAGGGTAGAGAGAGAGAGAGAGGGGAAGGAGAAAGGGAGAGAGTGTGTGTATGTGTAAAGATGAAAAGCCACAGGGATATGGTTTCTCTCTCTCTAAGCTATTACAGAGAGCTGTGAGTGAGGGAGAGTGTGTGTGTGATAGGGCTGGGTACTGGGTCAATTCCACAACCGTTTTCATTTGATAGGTTCCTCTCCAACCACAGTTATTCATCAGTATCCACAAAACTTAGCAAGCAGTTCAATTATTACGATAGCTTGGACTATATAATACTATGTAAATATATACAAATTTTATACATCCAGTGTTTACTGTTAACCCACTACCTGCAGGATCCATTCTTAAAGCAAAGGAATCAATTCTGGACTCGGTAAGCTGAACGCGATTCCAGACTCGATTCCTGCCCAGCCCTACTTTCTATGTTTGTGTGTGTATGTCCCTTCCTTCTCTCTCTCTCTCTCTCTCTGTGTCTGTGTGTGTGTATCCCTTCTCTCCTCTCTCTCTCTGTCTGTGTTTGTGTCTCTTCTCTCATCTCTCTCTCTGTCTGTGTGTGTGTGTGTGTATCCCTTCCTATATCTCTCTCTCTCTCTCTCTCTCTCTCTCTCTCTCTCTCTCTCTCTCTGTGTATCCCTTCCTTCCTTCTCTCTCTCTCTCTCTGTACTATAAGAAGGCTCACATTCACATCTTCAGGGGAAATACAGAATTTCCCCTGAAGATGTGAATACATGAAAGTGCTTGGGACTCTGTGTTTATTTTTTCCTTCCTTGTGGATTTACGCATATTCCTGGATCACATGCCTCAAGTGATTTATTTGCATATATATATATATATATATATATGTACTCTGCACTCTGTACTGCTGAAGAGGGAGGCAGAGGACTCAGAAACGTCCACAATATACTTTCTGTCTAAAAAAAGTGGGTTTTCCTCAGCATATGTCTCTCTTATCCCTGTGTGTGTGTGTCTCTCTTTGTGTGTGTGTGTCTCTCTTTTCCCTCTGTGTATGTGTCTCCCTCTCTCTCTCTAATATAACTCTCTCTTCCACAGCGGCATAGAGGCCAAACAACCCAACTCGGCCATCCGTAAGTGCGTGCGCGTCCAACTCATCAAGAACGGCAAGAAGATATCAGCCTTCGTACCCAGGGACGGTTGTCTTAACTATATTGAAGAGAACGACGAGGTGTTGGTCGCTGGGTTTGGTAGGAAGGGACATGCCGTGGGGGATATTCCAGGTTAGTAGTAGTGGTGGTAGTAGTGGTAGTGGTAGTAGTAGGAGGAGTGGTAGTAGTAGTATCAATGGTTGTGTTAACTATATTGAAGAGAACGATGAGGTGTTGGTCGCTGGGTTTGGTAGGAAGGGACATGCTGTGGGGGATATTCCAGGTTAGTAGTAGTAGTAGTAGTGGTAGTAGGAGAAGGAGGAGTAGTGGTAGTAGTAGTGGTGGTAGTGAGAGAGAGAGGTGAATTATTATTATTATTATTATTATTATTATTATATTTGTGTTATTGACTGGTTAATATTGTTAGTAGTAGTAGTGGTATTAGTGGTAGTGGTAGTAGTAGGAATAATAGTAATGGTGGTGGTGGTAGTGAGAGAGGTGAATTATTATTATTGTTATTATTATATTTGTGTTATTGACTGGTTAATATTGTTAGTAGTAGTAGTGGTGGTAGTGAGAGAGGTGGTAGTGAGAGGTGAATTATTATTATTATTGTTAAATGGTTAGTATTATTAGTAGTAGTAGTAGTAGAAGTGTAGAAATAATATTCATATTAGTATAATTTTTTAGATTAATATTTTAATTGTTTATTTTTAAAATTAAATGTTTATAAATTCTCTCTATACACACACACACACACATCTCTACACAACCCAGTAACTCTCTCTCTCTGTCTCTCTCTCTCTCTCTCTCTCTCTCTACACAACCCAGTAACTCTCTCTCTCTCTCTCTCTCTACACAGCAAGTGACTCTCTCTCCTACACACACACACATGCAAACCAAGTAATTACAACTCTCTCTCTCTCCTAACAGGTATTCATTTCATACACACACACACACACACACACACCCTCTCTCTCTCCCCTACACACACACACACCCTCTATCTTTCCCCTACACACACACACCCTCTCTCTTTCCCCTACACACACACACACCCGCTCTCTTCCTTACACACCCTCACACACACCAAGTAAAAACCTCTCTCTCTCCCCTACACACACGCAACAAGAAACACCTCTCTCTCTCTCTCTTCCCTACACACACACACACACACACACACACACCCTCTCCCCCTCCCAGTAACCCTCTAACTCTCTCTCTCCCAACAGGTATTCGTTTCAAGGTAGTGAAGGTGGCAAACGTATCACTCTTAGCACTGTACAAGGAGAAGAAGGAAAGGCCAAGGTCTTAGTATGTCTCAATAAAGAAAAATATCAATAATTATATACGTGTGTGTTTTTATCCAAGTTTAAAGATAGATTATGTCTCTCTCTTTCTCTGTGTATGTGTGTGTTGTTCTGTCTCTCTCTCTGTGTGTGTGTATCTATCTTTCTTCCTTCCTCTCTATCTATCTATCTATCTATCTATCTATCTACCCCTCTCTCTCTCTCTCTCTCTGTGTGTTATTCTGTCTCTCTCTCTCTGTGTGTGTGTGTATCTATCTTCCTTCCTCTCTATCTATCTTCCTCTCTTCCTTCCTCTCTCTCTCCTCTCTCTCTTAGCACTGTACAAGGAGAAGAAGGAAAGGCCAAGGTCTTAGTATGTCTCAATAAAGAAAAATATCAATAATTATATATGTGTGTGTTTTTATCCAAGTTTAAAGATAGATTATGTCTCTCTCTTTCTCTGTGTATGTGTGTGTTGTTCTGTCTCTCTCTCTCTGTGTGTGTATCTATCTTTCTTCCTTCCTCTCTATCTATCTATCTATCTATCTTCCCCTCTCTCTCTCTCTCTCTCTGTGTATCTATCTTCCTCTCTCTCTCTCTCTCTCTTAGCACTGTACAAGGAGAAGAAGGAAAGGCCAAGGTCTTAGTATGTCTCAATAAAGAAAAATATCAATAATTATACGTGTGTGTTTTTATCCAAGTTTATAATTAAGAGTTTGTGTGTGTTCTGTCTCTGTGTTTTTTTTGTTGTTGTTCTAGTTCCCCATGCAGACTGTCTGGCCGAGCAGTCCCGAGTCTGGTTGACCGAAGCCGTACAGATGCTCGGACCACCAAATGGGAGTCAGGGTGATAGTGAGATCTGTTTCTTGGAAGGCAACAGACGAGGGGACTACTGGTTCACTGGTATGTACCCCTGAGCCAACATTCCCACTGTCTGTAGTCTTCCTTGTTGTGCCACCCAATGGGGCCATCTCGTCGGCTACCCAGAAGGAATGAGAAATAGTAAGAGAGACAGACATAACAATCCAATGCGTTGTAATGAATGACAATCTCGTCGGCTACCCAGAAGGAATGAGAAATAGTAAGAGAGAGAGACAGACACAACAGGCCAGGGTGTTGTAATGAATGACAATCTTGTCGGCTACCCAGAAGGAATGAGAAATAGTAAGAGAGAGAGACAGACACAACAGGCCAGGGTGTTGTAATGAATGACAATCTTGTCGGCTACCCAGAAGGAATGAGAAATAGTAAGAGAGAGAGACAGACACAACAGGCCAGGGTGTTGTAATGAATGACAATCTTGTCGGCTACCCAGAAGGAATGAGAAATAGTAAGAGAGAGAGACAGACACAACAGGCCAGGGTGTTGTAATGAATGACAATCTTGTCGGCTACCCAGAAGGAATGAGAAATAGTAAGAGAGAGAGACAGACACAACAGGCCAGGGTGTTGTAATGAATGACAATCTTGTCGGCTACCCAGAAGGAATGAGAAATAGTAAGAGAGAGAGACAGACACAACAGGCCAGGGTGTTGTAATGAATGACAATCTTGTCGGCTACCCAGAAGGAATGAGAAATAGTAAGAGAGACAGACATAACAGTCCAATGCGTTGTAATGAATGACAATCTCACCAGCTACCCAGAAGGAATGAGAGATAGTAAGGGAGACAGACACAACAGGCCAGGGTGTTGTAATGAATGACAATCTCACCAGCTACCCAGAAGGAATGAGAGATAGTAAGGGAGAGACAGAACAGGCCCCAGGGTATGGTATAGAGGATGCCAAATTCCTCATTGGGGTGATAGAGGTGGGACAGTAAGTACAGTTAACTCTCATTTTACACTTGTATATTGTGTGTGTAATGTAACTGTGTACAGAAAACCCTCATTGTACAGTACACTTGTATATTGGGTGTGTAATGTAGTGTGTGTAATGAAACTGTGTACAGAAAACCCTCATTGTACAGTACACTTGTATATTGGGTGTGTAATGAAACTGTGTACAGAAAACCCTCATTGTACAGTACACTTGTATATTGGGTGTGTAATGTAGTGTGTGTAATGAAACAGTGTACAGAAAACCCTCATTGTACAGTACACTTGTATATTGGGTGTGTAATGTAATGTGTGTAATGAAACTGTGTACAGAAAACCCTCATTGTACAGTACACTTGTATATTGGGTGTGTAATGTAATGTGTGTAATGAAACTGTGTACAGAAAACCCTCATTGTACAGTACACTTGTATATTGGGTGTGTAATATAGTGTACAATAAGTGTTTACAGTACATACATACATTCATTACACACACACTATTTCACATACATAATGCCAGTGTAAAATAAGAATTGACTGAACCAAGGAAAGAAAAGGAATGGAGGGATAGTTGAAGAAGTGAAAAGGATTGGCTGGGGCCGAAGGGACGCCAAAACCCTTGGAAGTACTGCCCACGTTACCACAGGCAATACTTCCCTAATGGGGTGTGTGTGTGTGTGTGTGTATGTGTATATGTGTCTCTCTCTCTCTCTCTCTGTGTGTGTGTGTATATGTCTCTCTCTCTCTCTCTCTCTCTGTGTATGTTGTGTCTCTCTCTCTCTCTCTGTGTGTGTGTGTGTATATGTGTCTCTCTCTCTCTGTGTGTGTGTGTGTATATGTGTTGGTCTCTCTCTCTCTCTCTCTGTATATGTGTTGCTCTCTCTCTCTCTCTCTCTGTGCAGTTACCCAACCGAAATAGTCTAAAGGTTTTTTATGTTAACGCTCGCAGCATCCATAACAAATTCACAGATCTAGAGGAAATAACGCTCACAGAAAATTATGATATAATCGGCATTACAGAATCGTGGCTAAATACTGAAAATAGAGACTTCCTAGCAGAGTACAAAATTCCTGGCTATACAATATTTGAGAAAGGTCGAACTAATAAAAGGGGAGGCGGAGTACTATTATATATTAAAGATGACCTCAAACCGATCCTATTATCAAAGCCCCATATCGCTAACGTAGACACACTATATATACTCATTAGAAATAAATTCGGGATGAAACTTTTGTTAGCCTTATTATACAGACCCCCAGCTCAACCAGTACAAACTGACCGTGATATCTATGAACAAATTAACGAGATGAGTAACACGCAAGAGGCCGTAATTCTTGGCGATTTTAATTTACCAGTAACAAAGTGGGGAGAACCATTATCAGCTCACTATGGTCAAGACCTTTATACTAACTTACAAGAGAGCTCTCTTATCCAATTTGTTAATAGTCCAACTCGTGGAAACAACGTTCTTGACCTAGTATTTGCAACAAAAGAAGACTTGATAGCGAATATTAACGTGGGTGATGAGTTTACTAATAGCGACCACCGCATAATCACTTTCAGTATAAATTTCAATAGAAGCGAAATAAATTACAGCTACGAAAAAATCCCCGACTTTAGAAAAGCTAATTTTCACCAACTCAGAGCGATACTAAAAGATACCGATTGGAAATGTCTGCGAGACACTATTAACATTAATACACAATGGAACTTTTTCATTAATGCGTACACAAAAGCGGTCAAAGATAGCATACCGTTAAAAAACCGACGTTCAGCACAAAACTTAAAGCCCAAGTGGTGGAATAAAGAGATAGCCGACTGTTTACGCGCCAAAAAGAACGCCCATAATAGAGTAAAAATCACAGACGACAATAACGAGCGGGCCAAGTTTTCAGACTTACGAAGAAAAGCCAAAAAGTTAATCAAACAGAGTAAAAAGGCCATTGAAAAACACGTTGCAAATCAAAGTAAGACAAACCCGAAAGAGTTCTACAGTTATATCCGGCATAAGAAAGTACTCACGTCAACTATCGGACCACTACTTGATGAGAATGGGGACTTTACTACAGATGAAGAGCGAATGAGTGGTATCCTTAACACTTTCTTTGCATCAGTCTTTACTACAGAAAACTCGAACGATATACCAGCAGTAACAACAGTCGAAAATGAAAATACCGAGGTATTAAGTAATATCAGCATAACTGAAAGTGACGTAATAAAATGTATTGATAAACTAAATGTAAATAAGTCACCTGGGCCAGACACGATCTCCCCTCGCGTATTAAAGGAAGCAAAAAGCGAAATAGTAAAACCTCTGACTCTGCTCTTTAACTATTCTTTACACACTGGAACAATACCTGACGAATGGAAACTCGCTAACGTAACACCAATATTTAAAAAAGGCAGCAAATCCCTACCTAGTAACTATCGCCCTATCAGCCTAACCTCGGTCGTATGCAAAATGCTAGAGACAATCATACGAGATAAACTTACAAATCACTTAGAGGAAAACAACTTACTTAGAGACACTCAACACGGTTTTCGTAATAAACGCTCTTGCCTAACGAACCTATTAGACTTTTTAAATGACATTTTCAATGAATATGATAAGAGTAAAGCAGTAGACATAATTTATCTAGATTTCCAAAAGGCCTTTGACAAAGTTCCCCATAAACGCTTAATATCTAAACTAAAATCACACAGAATCCAAGGCGATACCGTAAGATGGATAGAGAACTGGCTAAGAAACCGAAAACAACGCGTGGTAATAAATGGAAAATCTTCTAGTTGGACAGGCGTTACAAGCGGGGTGCCACAGGGGTCAGTTTTAGGGCCAATCCTATTCCTAGTTTACATAAACGACATAGACGAAGGCCTCTCATGTATAATATCGAAATTTGCTGATGACACCAAAATTGCAAATACAGTACTCACTATTGCGCAGACTAAAGAAATGCAAGATAATCTCGATATATTGTCAAATTGGGCGAAAACTTGGCAAATGTCCTTCAATTCAGATAAATGTAAAGTGCTCCACATCGGACATCATAACGTAGCGGCAAACTACTCGTTAAATGGTAAGCAACTTAAAAGCGTGGATCGAGAGACAGACTTAGGGGTAACAGTATCAAGTAACCTAAAACCCAGTCAGCAGTGTACGGAAGTAATTAAGAAAGCAAATAAAACTATCGGCTTTATCGGCAGAGCATTCGAGTATAAATCTAAAGACACAATCCTCACTTTGTATAATTCCTTGGTCCGTCCCCTTATGGAGTATTGTGTTCAAGCCTGGTGCCCGTATTACCAGAAAGATATAGCAAAATTGGAACGAGTCCAACGTAGAGTTACTAAAATGATACCAAGTCTGAGAAATAAAACGTATGATGAGCGGCTAAGTGAACTAAATCTATTCCCATTGATACAACGTAGACTGAGAGGTGACTTAATCCAGGTATTTAAAATAATCAAAGGCATTGATAATATGGACTGCAACAAATATTTCACTATTGATCAATCAAACTACACGAGAGGAAACGGCTGCAAAATCATAGGCAAATCTTTTAATTCGCACGAATCCAAGAATTTCTTTTTTAACCGAGTCGTCAACTTATGGAATGGGCTTCCCCGTAACGTAATTGACTGTAACACCGTAGACAGCTTCAAACGTCGCTTAGATAAACACCTTGCGTCTAATCCCCGACTTACAATGTTTACTAATGAATAATTTTTGCCCATTACAGGTGGCAAGTTAGCCAAATTTCACCTACTTTCTATCTTTCCTATAACAAAATTTCCTTGTGGAGTATTTCTGCCAACCCCACAAGGTTCCCATTCCTGACTTTATTTCCTGTACGGCTCAGGCCGGAGGGAGTGGAGGGTGGGGAGAGAGCCTTCTACTTTGCTATCCTTACCTACGACTATCACTGGGGAGTAATTCATTCTCTACCAGTAACCTTCTAATCGGGTCACCTCGTTTGGACCGTAAGGTCTGTTGTGGTCTGTGTTTCTATGTAACTCTATGTAACTCTATATATGTGTTGGTCTCTCTCTCTCTCTCTCTGTGTGTGTATGTGTTGGTCTCTCTGTGTGTGTGTGTATGTTGTGTGTTCCTCTGTGTGTGTATATGTGTTGGTCTCTCTCTCTCTCTCTCTCTGTATGTGTGGTTCTGTCTCTGTATGTGTGTGTGTGTGTGTGTTCTGTCTCTCTATCTATCTATCTTCCTTCCTCTCTCTCTCTCTCTCTCTGTGTGTGTGTGTGTGTTCTGTCTCTATCTATCTATCTTCCTTCCTCTCTCTCTCTCTCTCTCTGTGTGTGTGTGTGTGTTCTGTCTCTATCTATCTATCTTCCTTCCTCTCTCTCTCTCTCTCTCTCTCTCTCTCTCTCATAATAATAATAATAAAACGCTACAAAATACTATAAAATAATTTATTATTATTATTATTTTAGGAGTGAAATTTGAAGCCTACAAAATTCTCCAAAAAAAAAAAATTATAATTGGAGGAAATTTTTTGGAATACTAAAAAAAAAAAATAAAAAAAAATAAGCCTTTTCAAAATTCATAATATATACATAAAAAAAATTATTATTATTAAAATTGTGGTTTATTTAAAATTATTATATACAATTTTTTTAATTAATACAGTCTGGATTATACATACATACATACATACATACATCTTATACATACATACATACATATAGTTCATTCTTATACATACATACATAGTTCTTACATACACAATTACGCACATACATACATACTTCTTATACATACATACATATATAAAATTCATTCTTATACATACATACATACATACAATTCATTAATACATACATACATATAATTTATTCTTATACATACATACATACATAGTTATACATAGTTATTCCTTATTCACATACATACATACATACATAGTTAGTTCTTATTCACATACATACATACATACATACATACAATTCACTCTTATACATACATACATACATACACAGTTAGTTCTTATACATACACACATACATACATTCACACAGTTCATTCTATACACACACACACACACACACACATACACATACAATACCTGTGTACATATATATATTGTACACATACATACATACATACATACAGTGTTGGAGTAATCTGTATGCTCCAAATTAAGTCTTTGAAGGACATTGTAACCCT
>JAWQEG010006709.1:2500-12500 GCA_033782935.1 Petrolisthes cinctipes | reverse complement strand
CATTTTATTACTACATAATTATAGTCAATATTTTTTGTGCCACAATTTGGAGGAATCAGAAGCACTCCAATTTACATTATTTTGTCATGAGTTTAACCCATTAGAGTGCTCCAGAGTCCTCCGAAAAACACAAAACCGAGAGAGAGAAAAAAAAAAAAAAATTCAGTCAAGCGTTGCACTGGATTAAAAAAAATATATAATAATAATAATAATAATAATAATAATAATAATTTTTTTTCTACTAAACACATTATTATTTTTTTTTTCGCACTACTTGTAATTTTTCTCGCATTTTTTTTACAAGATATTTTTTTTAAATCGGCTACTAAAATTTTTTACACAGCGTAAATAATATTATCATTATTTTTACACAGCGTAAGTATTATTATCATAATTTTTTTTTCATAATTTTTTTTTTTAATTACACCAGCGTAAGTAGTTTTTATTTTTAAGTTGCTTGTTTGTTTGCTTGCTTGTTTTTGTCTTTGTTTTTTTTACACAGCGGCATTACTATTATTATTTTCTTACATCGTTTTTTTTTACACCAGCGTAACTATTATTATTTTTATTTTTTAAGTTATTGTTGTTTATTTGTTTTGTTTTTCTTACTCACTACAATCTATATTTTTTGTCATTAATTATTTAAATGTAAAGTTTTTATTAAAGAATAGCAGCAGCAGTATTTTGAGGGGGGGGGGTAGTTTTGTCACAGACTCCGGTGGTGGTGGGGGGGTAGTTTTGTCACAAGATTTGGTGATGGTGGGGGGGTAGTTTTGTCACAAGATTTGGTGGTGGTGGGGTAGGTAGCTTTGTCACAGGCTCCAATGGTGGGGGGGTACCTTTGTCACATTCTTCGGTGGCGGGGGGTAGCTTTGTCACAGGCTCCAATGGTGGGGGGTAACTTTGTCACATTCTTCGATGGTGGGGGTAGTTTTGTCACAGGTTTATGTGGGTGGGTAATGTTGTGATGGGGGGTATTAATGTCACAAGTGGAAGTACAATAGTGTTGTAATCTGATGGAGGTAGTTATATTACAAGAGGGGGGTATTAATGTCACAGATGGGGGTAGTGTTATGATGGAGGTAGTGTTATGATGGGGGTAGTGTTGTGATGGGGGTAGTGTTGTAATGTGGGTAGTGTTATGATGGAGGTAGTGTTATGATGGGGGTAGTGTTATGATGGGGGTAGTGTTATGATGGAGGTAGTGTTATGATGGAGGTAGTGTTGTGATGGAGGTAGTTATGATGGGGGTAGTGTTATGATGGTAGTGTTATGATGGGGGTAGTGTTATGATGGGGGTAGTGTTATGATGGAGGTAGTGTTATGATGGAGGCAGTGTTATGATAAGGGTAGTGTTATGATGGGGGTAGTGTTATGATGGGGGTAGTGTTATGATAGGTGTAGTGTTATGATGGGGGTAGTGTTATGATGGGGGTAGTGTTATGATGGGGGTAGTGTTGGAATGAGGGTAGTGTTATGATGGGGGTAGTGTTATGATGGAGGTAGTGTTATGATGGAGGTAGTGTTATGATGGAGGCAGTGTTATGATAAGGGTAGTGTTATGATGGGGGTAGTGTTATGATGGAGGTAGTGTTATGATGGGGGTAGTGTTATGATGGGGGTAGTGTTATGATGGGGGTAGTGTTATGATAAGGGTAGTGTTATGATGGGGGTAGTGTTATGATGGAGGCAGTGTTATGATAAGGGTAGTGTTATGATGGGGGTAGTGTTATGATGGGGGTAGTGTTGTAATGGGGGTAGTAATATGGTCCTATATGTCTGGTGGGGTACTGGTGGTGAAAATTTAATACGGTGAATAAAACCCATTCTTTTTAACGGAAAGAATATTTATCTCTCTAGAAGATGGCGGCAGTGTCAACGAAAACTGTTTAGATAAATAAATTCTTTCCGTCAACAAGAGCGGGTTTTATTCTGGGGTACAGCTGAAGTCAGAGGCCCCCAGACTCCCTGGTGTAATAAGCTGTGGTCCCATTTCCCTGGTGTAGTAAGCTGTGGTCCCATTTCCCTGGTGTAATAAGCTGTGGTCCCATTTCCCTGGTGTTGTTGTTGTTGAAGTTCCTCAAGCTGTCTGGCCGAGCAGCCCCGAGCTCCCGAGGAAGGTCATGGCCTGAACCGGGCTTTCCCACAGTGCCCTCAGAGAGTGTATGTTGTGTTGTTGGCGAGTGTGGTTGTGTGCGTTGCAGTCTTCAATAATGTGTTTAATAGAATGGGGTGCTGTGTTACATCCTGGACAGGCATCCACAATGGCTCCATCCAGCCTCTTCTGATAAGTCAGAAGGGCCGGGTGATGGCCACACCGCAGCCTGGCCAGGTGGACTCTGTCCTCACGGGGAAGGGAGGATTCGGATGGGTGGATGTCAGGAGGTCGTGCATGCAGCTGAGTGTTATTTTTGAGTGTTTGGATGGATTGATGAGTGATTTGAGTATGTATGTGTTTCTGGAGATTGGTTTGGGGTGGGCAGGGTGTAAGAGATGATAGTATTTGTGTATGGTATCGTGTACTGGGTGTTGTTTTGATGTTCCTTGGCATGTGTGGGTGTTGTGCCATGTAGTGTAGTGGATGGTGTGGGTTTGTGGAGGCTGCAGCAAGTGTTTGTGTGCCTCTCATGTCAAGGTGATCCTTGATTTTGAGGACTTTGGTTTCGTAGTGTAGGTGGTCTGTAGGTGTGGTAGGTGTGCAGCCTGTGATTGTCTTTAGGGCTCTGTTCTGTATGGTTTGAAGGGTGTTGTGATGAGTCTCAGTGAGGTTTGAAGCCCAGGCAGGGCTTGCATAATCCATCACTCATCAAATATATTGTTTGTATACTGTGGTTGTGGTTTGCTTGTTGTGTTTTGATGGTCGTAATATGTTGTTTGAATGTCATGGATGTATTGTATGTTATGCCAAGTATTTTGGGTGTGTGTGTGTGTGTTGTTTATGGTGAGGTGTGGTGTGTAGCGGTGTTCTGTGTTCCAGTTGGTGAGAAGGGTGACAGTTGACTTGGTGGGTACTATTTTAAGTCTGTTTGTGGTGAACCAGGCATTGAGTGTGTTGAGGTAGGGTTGGAGGATGAGGGTGGCTGTGTCTGCGTTTCTGTGTGTACATGTGAGTGTTATGTCGTCTGTGTAGGAGGCTATGTGTATTTGTGGTGCCTGGGGTGTTGGTATGTCTTACCAGGGATATGGGACCACAGCTTATTACACCAGGGATATGGGACCACAGCTTACTTCACCAGGGAGTCTGGGGGCCTCTGACTGCCAGGGAAATTGTAGGGGAAAAGTATTTGATCCCATTAATCAGTGTTGTGTGCCCAGGAAATTATGGTTTTTGTTGTTGTGGTTGTTGTTGTAAGTTGGTCAAGGTGTCTGTCTGGCCGAGCAGCCCCCTGAGCTCCTGAGGAAGGTCATGACCTGAACTGGGCTCACTCACTGAGGGCACTATGTATGGTGTGTTTGTGAGTGTGTATGTGACTATGTATGGTATGTATGTCTCTTTAACTATGTATGTGAGGGTGTATGTGGTTGTGGATGCTGTGTTTGTGAGTGAGTATGATATTGTCACTCATTCTGCCGTGTATGTGAGGGTGTATGGTGTGTTTGTGAAGGTGTATGTGTATGTGTATGGTATGTATGTCACTGTGACTATGTATGGTATGTATGTCACTGGTTCTGCCGTGTATGTGACGGTGTATGTGGCGGTGGTTGTGGTTGGTGTGTATGTGAGTGAGTATGATATTGTCACTCATTCTGCCGTGTATGTGAGGGTGTATGGTGTGTTTGTGAAGGTGTATGTGTATTGTATGTATGTCACTGTGACTATGTATGGTATGTATGTCACTGGTTCTGCCTGGTATGTGACGGTGTATGTGGCGGTGGTTGAGGTTGATGTGTTTGTGACTGAGTATGATATTGCCTTGGGTCCGGCGGCATCATATAAGTGGCCGCTGGGAATATGCTATGAGGGTATGGTATTAGATTCATGGCCATTTGTGGACCGGCGGCCATCATGTTGGGGCTTAGGGCCGACGTGGGGGGGTACCGGCGGGGGTGGTGGGGGCGGGGGGCGCGTTCTGTGGGGGTGGGGGTGGTGCCGTAGGTGGTGGTTCGCTCTGTCTGTCCGAGGAGCCTCCGTGTTGCTGTTGCTGCTGTTGTTGTTGTTGCTGTTGTTGTTGTTGTTGTTGGAGGTGGCTGCTGGCACCCCCCGCCCCGCCCCCACCCCCCGCCCCCGCTACCGGATGACTTGTGTTGTTGTTGTTGTTGTTGATGATGTTGTTGATGTGAGAATGGGCGCCCCTCGTGCGTCACGGAGGGCTCCCCGTTGCCCTGGTAGTCCCCCCCGCCCCCACCCCCACGGTCCACACGGTGTATCCCAGCCAAGATAATATCGGGGCCCATACCCAGACCACGCTCGGGGGTCCCCAGACGGTTACCGGGGCCCCCTAGACTGTCCCCTCCATGTCCAATTCTATCCATACCACCACCACCACTACCACCACCACTACCACCTCTATCATCACTACCACCACCAAGATCCATACCCTGGGAATCTAAGCGTATTTCGTCATGTCTTTCTTCTTTAATCATACGTTTAGCTTGCTGTAATACAATGCGTGGGTCGGGCACATCTTTATGGCACTTCATGTGTGATATCAGAGAGGCCATTTCGCGGAAGTGTTTTCTGCACGAAGGGTGAGGACACGCGTACGGTTTTTCGCCGAGGGTGTGTGCGAAAGTGTTGGTCGAGTATGGCCTTCTGTCTGAACTGTTTGCCACACTCCATACACACATAGGGCTTCTCTCCGGTGTGTATACGCAGGTGTTGGTTCAGTATGGTACGCTGTCTGAAGGCTTTCCCGCAGAAGGCGCAGTCGTAGGGCTTATCCCCCGTGTGTATGCGGACGTGTTGCTGTAGGTGCGTGGGCTGGCGGAACAGCTTGCCGCACTCGGGACACACGTAGGGACGGTCGGTGCTGTGAGTGCGTTCGTGTTGTACCAGTCCGCCCTTCAGTTTAAAGCCCTTCCCACACAGGTTACACTTAAACGGTTTGTTCTCCTCGTCGTCGTCATCCAGGGAAGAATGCATGGATGGATGTGTTACCGGAATCATGGTGGGTAGGCCCTGCAAATATAGAGAGAGAGGTTAATTATCTGTGTGTGTGTGTGAGATAGAGAGAGAGAGAGAGGGGAGAGAGAGAGAGAGAGAGAGGTGTGTGTGTGTGTGTGTGTGAGAGAGGGAAGAATGCATGGATGGATGTGTTACCGGTATCATGGTGGGTAGGCCCTGCAAATATAGAGAGAGAGAGAGAGATTAGCTGTGTGTGTGTGTGAGATAGAGAGAGAGAGAGGGAGGAGAGAGAGAGAGAGAGATTATATGTGTGTGTGTGTGAGAGAGAAGGGTGTGTTACTTTAATCATGGTGGGGTAGTCCCTGGAAATTATAGAGAGAGAGAGGTTAATTATCTGTGTGTGTGTGTGTGTGTGTGTGTGTGTGTGTGTGTGTGTGTGTGTGTGTGTGTGAGAGAGAGAGAGAGAGAGAGAGGTGTGTGTGTGTGTATGTGTGAGAGAGAAGTGTGTGTTTCTTTAATCATGGTGGGTAGGCCCTGGAAATATAGAGAGAGAGAGACATTAATTATCTGTGTGTGTGTGTGTGTGTGTGTGTGTGTGTGTGTGTGTGTGTGTGTGTGTGTGTGTGTGTGTGTGTGTGTGTGTGTGTGTGTGTGTGTGTGTGTGTGTGTGTGTTGTGTTGTGTGTGTGTGTGTGTGTGTGTGTGTGTGTGAGAGAGAGAGAGAGGAGAAGTGTGTGTTACTAATAAAAATAAATAAAATCATTTAATATTAACGATTTTGGAATTGTGAAAAAATGACACCTTCCCAATAAACGTCAAATATTTCTCTTATATTTATAATTATTTCAATTTAATGTTACCGTAAAATTCATAAGAAAATTATGTATAATAATGAATGTTATTTTTATTTATAAAATATTATTAATGGAGCAAAAAAACAGTTTAATGCAAAAAGTGTTATTAATATTTTGAAGTGATATTTTGGGTTAAACTACTATTACTACTATTACTACTATTACTACTACTACTACTACTATGACTACTATTACTACTACCACTACCCAGAAAAAATAATAACAATAATAATAATAATAATAATAATAATAACAATAATAATAACAATAATAATAATAATAATAAAAAAAAATAATACCACTACTACCACCACCATTACTACTACTACTACTACCACTACCACTACCACTACTACCACTACCAACCACCAAAAAAAAAAAAAAAATAACAATAATAATAATAATAAAAAATAATAATAATAAAACCACTACTAGCACCACCACCACAACTACTACTACTACCACTACTACTACCACAACTACCACACTACTACCACCCACTACTACCACCACCACTACCACCACTACTACCACAACTACTACTACCACAACCACTACTACCACTACTACTACCACCACAACAATAACAATAATAAAAAAAATAATACCACTACTACCACTACTACCACCACTAATACCACTACCACAACTACTACCACCACTACCACCACCACCACCACTACCACAAAAAAAAAATAAAAAAAAAAATAAAAAATAAAAATAATAATAATAATAATAAAAAAAAAAATTCTTCTACTACCACTACTACCACCACCACTACCCACTACTACCCACTACCACTTACAGTAAGCGTGTGTCCAGTTCTTGCGAGGCCGGCCGCGTCCTTGGTATGAGAACATTACTGGATTGGACAACTGTTCTGGGGCCGGATATTTCATGGGTGATCTGAACGCTATTACTGAAAAGATGATAGTAGTAGTATTATTAGTAATAGTATTATTATTAATTGTGTGTGTGTGTGTGTGTCTTGTTTATATGTACAGTCGGCAAAAAAAGTGTTGTTACCACCCCTACGTTAATGTTACCCTGGGTGAGCCTGGTATGGTTGGTACTGCACACACTGAGTAGCTGTTGGTACTCGTGTCATCCGGCACATGCTGGACGGGAATTGTCATTGTCCCGACAGTGTCAACTTCTTTATATCAAAAGTTTAGCTGATTTTTAAATTAATTTTGAGTGTTAAAGAACTCTTACTATTTAACTATTCATTATTAAACATAAGGAAATGAGTTTGAGTATTTTAGAACAAAAATAACCGTTAAATACCCAGAAAAATATAGCACTGGGTAAAAGAACATCATTCCTACTGACCTGCCCATGACACACTGAGGGACACAGTGGCCAGGGGCAGGGACTTATGAAGGCTGCAGGGTGGTGGAGGTAACACACTCACCAGTCAGGAGTACCAACATTACATCACACTGTTTTAGGGATGGTAACAAAACTTTTTTGCCGACTGTACAGTCTGCAAAAAAAGTTTTGTTTACCATCCTTTTAACAGTGTGATGTAATGTTGGTAGGCCTGACTGGTGGGAGTGAGGTGTGATGTGAGTGTGTTAAGTCCCATCCACACTGAGCCACATGTTGAACAATGTGTTGATTCAACATGTTGAAAATTCAATTTTCAACATGTTGAGGTGATTCCCACCCACGGCTATTTCATGTTGTACAACACTACTACCCCAGTGTTTTTACATACACACACACACATACCATAACACACACACACACAATAATATTCACACAAACTAGAGTCTAACCACATGTACACACACACACACACAATAATACACATATACACACACACAGGGTGGTGAGGCCTGCAATGTGGACAACACCCTCAATTTTCAACACATCCACGTGTATAACAACACACAATGTGTGGCTCAGTGTGGACACCACTTTATATACCTCCATCACCCACTGTGTCCCTCAGTGTATTATGGGCAGGCAAGTAGGGATGACACTCGGCAAAAAAAAGTTTCGTTACCACCCCTACATTAATTTTAACCTGGGTAAGCCCAGTACTCCACCCACTGGACACCTGGTGCCTCATGTCATCCCAGATATCTGGGATGGTATCATCTTTGCTCCACACTCAATGCAGGCCATTCCTCCACTCCCACTCCAACATTCAGACAGTCCATAGTCCCACTCTCAATGCAGGCCACTCCTCCAAAGACCATGAAGCTGTGTCCACTCTTCAACAAACATTCACCACTCCTCCTCCACTCCTCATTTCTGTCACATACAATCACTCCACCTTGCTGCACAAGATATACCTCTTCTATTCTATTAAACACATTATTGAAGACTGCAACGCTCACAAACTATTCCTTTTTATTAATCTGGAGCAACTGAATCCTCCAAACTATTCCAAGCAACAACAGGAACACCATTATTTTTGTTCTTCTGGTCTAATGATAATAATAATAATAATAATAATAATAATAATGATAATGATAATAATAATGATAATAATAATAATGATAATGATAATAATAATAATGATAATAATAATAAATAAGTGATAATGATAATAATAATAATGATAATAATAATAATAATTATAATGATAATAATAATAATGATAATAATAATGATAATAATAATAATAATAATAATAATAATAAAGATAATGATAATAATAATGATGATAATAATAATAATAATAATAATGATAATAATAATCATAATAATAATAATAATAATAATAATAATGATAATGATAATAATAATAATAATAATGATAATAATAATAATGATAATGATAATAATAATAATAATAATAATAATAATAATAATAATATGATAATAATAATGATAATAATAATAATAATAATAATGATAATGATAATGATAATAATAATAATAATAATGATAATAATAATAATGATAATGATTAATAATAATAATAATAATAATAATAATAATAATAATAATAATGATAATAATAATAATAATAATGATAATAATAATAATAATAATAATGATAATGATAATGATAATAATAATAATAATAATGATAATAATAATAATGATAATGATAATAATAATAATAATAATAATAATAATAATAATAATAATGATAATAATAATAATAATAATGATAATAATAATAATAATAATAATAATAATGATAATAATAATAATGATAATAATGATAATGATAATAATAATAATAATAATGATAATAATAATAATGATAATGATAATAATAATAATAATGATAATAATAATAATGATAATAATAATAATAATAATAATAATAATGATGATACTTTGGAGGAATCAAGGCACTCCAATGTAACTAAAAGTGAATTAATTTTACCACCTTAAATAACCACACCCATTCCTTGGGTTTTTAAAATCTATATATATATATATAAATATTATAAGATCATCCTCATTATATTATTATTAATTTATTATATATATATATGTATTATAAAATATATATATATACTTATTTCCTAGAGTTTTAAAATCTATATATATATAAATATTATAAAATCATCGTCATTATATTATTATTAATTTATTATATATATATATATATATGTATTATTGTAATCATTGTCATTATATTATTATTAATTTAATATATATATATATACAGTATATATAAATATTATAAAAAAAATATATATATATATATATATATTTACTTACTTGGGTTTTAAAATCTATATATATATAAATATTATTAAAAATATGGATGTACTTACTTCCTTGGGTTTTTGAAGTCCCATAGAGCTTGGTCCAGCCAGTGCCAATAACATCTCAGGTGGTGGGTCATGTAAACTACTACTACCACCACTATACTACTACCACTACCACCACCACCAGTACTACCACTACTACCACCAGTATCTCCTTTATCACCACTACCACCACTGGGGCCGTTGTGTGGGGGTGTCGAGGGGCGCTGGAACCCCTGTGGCTCGTATGGGTCCCCCAGCGATATGGAGCCGCCCCCCCCCGCCCCCCGCCCCACCACCGCCGCCGCCCCCCGCCACCCTCCCGCACCCCCCGCACCACCTCCCGCAGAGTGGAAGAAG
>JAWQEG010006708.1:52500-55000 GCA_033782935.1 Petrolisthes cinctipes | reverse complement strand
GTGTATAGTATCTATGGGCTATATTCAAGAACATTATTTTGTGGTGTAATACGATGGTGTGGTACCGATACGATGCGTCGGCTACATAGACAAACAAGAAAGCCATCATCGTACCGGTACCACACCATCGTATACCCCATCACACCATCGTATTCACCACCAATGTTCTTGAATATGAAATGTAAACAAACCCACATATGGCCAGAAGATACGAGCCTATTAATTATTTTTATTTTTATTTATTATTATTATTATTATTATTATTATTATTATTATTATTATTATATTATTATTACAGTAAGTTCCTTATTTTTGCAGATACGATATTATAAATTTATCATTTCATATTATTATAGATGTGTAAATATTCGTATTAACCTTTCATAACTTCATATTTTATTATTATTATTATTATTATTATTATTATTATTATACCTAGTCCTTATTTTTTTTGCAGATATGTATAATATTTAGTTTATAATTATTATGCGATCTTATTATGAAATAAATTAATGTGTAATCCATACGAGCCTAAAATATTATATAGTAAACAACCACATGTACACACGTGGCCTGGAAAAGAATGGATTAATTGATTGATTTATATTAGGCGCCGCAACAGTAAGGTCATATAGCACCAGAGGAAGGTGATAGAGAGGTGAGACAGCAAGCAGAACAACACCAAGGTCATATAGCGCCAGGGGAAAGTGATTGAAAAAAAAGAAGTGTAATTATAGCCAGTGTATGGAAAGATTATTATTATTATTATTATAGTAGTAGTAGTAGTAGTAGTAGTCATAGAAGATTAATTATAGTAGTAGTAGTACGGTAGTAGAATGAATTATAGTAGTGGTAGTAGTAGTAGTAGTACGGTAGTAGAATGAATTATAGTAGTAGTAGTACGGTAGTAGCATGAATGAATTATAGTAGTGGTAGTAGTAGTATGAATATAGTAGTAGTAGTACGGTAGTAGAATGAATTATAGTAGTGGTAGTAGTAGTATGAATTATAGTAGTAGTAGTACGGTAGTAGCATGAATTATAGTAGTAGTAGTAGTAGTAGTAGTAGTATGAATATAGTAGTAGTAGTACGGTAGTAGCCATGAATGATTATAGTAGTAGTAGTAGTAGTAGTAGAATTATAGTAGTAGTAGTACGGTAGTAGCATGAATGAATTATAGTAGTAGTAGTAGTAGTAGTAGTATGAATTATAGTAGTGGTAGTACGGTAGTAGAATGAATTATAGTAGTAGTAGTAGTATGAATTATAGTAGTGGTAGTAGTAGTAGTAGTAGTAGTAGTAGTAGTAGTAGTAGTAGTATTATGATATAACTTTACTATCGGGTCAATATTATTATAGTATTTATTATAGTATATTATTATTATAGTATTCACCACACCTAGCATGACCTGACCTAACCTAACCTAACCTGACTGATTTAAACTGACCTATACCTGACCTGACCTGACCTAACCCAACCTAACCTAACCCAACTCAACCTAACCTAACCTAACCTGACCCAACTCAAACTGACCTGACCTAACCTAACCTAACCTAACCCAACTCAAACTGACCTAACCTAACCTAACCTAACCCATCCTAACCTAACCTGACCCAACTCAAAAAAAACTGACCTGACCTGACCCAACTCAAAACTGACCTGACCTGACCTAACCTAACCTAACCTAACCTAACCTAACCTAACCTAACCTAACCTAACCCATCCCAACCTAACCTAACCTACCCAACCTAACCTAACCTAACCCTACCAACCCAACCCAACCAACCCAACCCAACCCAACCCAACCCAACCCAACCCAACCCAACCCAACCCAACCCAACCCAACCCAACCCAACCCAACCCAACCCAACCCAACCCAACCCAACCAACCCAACCCAACCCAACCTAACCTAACCTAACCTAACCTAACCTAACCTAACCTAACCTAACCTAACCTAACCTAACCTAACCTAACCTAACCTAACCTAACCTAACCTAACCTAACCTAACCTAACCTAACCCAACCCAACCCAACCCAACCTGATTTAAATAACCCAACCCAACTATATTTAATTTCAAACTGCTGTGTGTGTGTGTGTGTGTATATATATAGACCTAACCTAATAATATACACTTTCATACAGACTGTGTGTGTATGTGTGTGATATATAGACTTAACCTAATAATATACACTTTCATACAGGCTGTGTGTGTATGTGTGTGTATATATATAGACCTAACCTAATAATAGATACTTTTCTATACAGATTGTGTATGTATGTGTGTGTATATATATAGACCTAACCTAATAATATACACTTTTCTATACAGATTGTGTATGTGTGGTGTGTGTATATATATAAACCTAACCTAACCTACTAATATACATTTTTCTATACAGACTGTGTGTGTGTATATAAACCTAACCTAATAATATACATTTTTCTATACAGGACTGTGTGTGTATATATAAACCTAACCTAATAATATACATTTTTCC
>JAWQEG010006708.1:35000-42500 GCA_033782935.1 Petrolisthes cinctipes | reverse complement strand
TGTCACTCACCGTCTACACACACTTTACCATTGTGTACTGTGTAGGGTATAGGCTGTGTGTGGTTGTCACTCACCGTCTACACACACTTTACCATTGTGTACTGTGTAGGGTATAGGCTGTGTGGTTGTCACTCACCATCTACACACACACAGCCAAACACTTACCACTTCCATGGATGGAACTAAATGGCAGGTATATTTTCTGGTCCAAACATTACATCAGAGTAAGAATTTCACAGATATAATGTAAGTTTATTAAGCTGACATAGCATTGCATAAGAGCAACGAACACCTGTCCTATCTTGTTGAAAGCTACTAGGCTACTGATGAGTGACAACATCCCAAGGCAGACCACCAATGCCTCCACCACCCGTACTGTCCAGCCCAGGCAAAGACCATATCAGTCTGGGATGATAAGGCTTACCAGCCAAGTAGGCACAGTACCAACCCTACACCGGCTACCCAGGTTAAAATTAACGTAGGGGTGGTAACGAAACTTTTTTTGCCGACTGTACCAACTGTGTCAGGGTTTGAGGTGACGTGTGTGTGTGTGTGTGTGTAGTGTGTGTGTGTGTGTGTGTGTGTGTGTGTGTGTGTATTAACCCCCCCTATACCCCACACTACCCCCACAGTACCCTAGACACGATGGGACTAACACAACACCCTACAAAATTAAACCCCCACAAGACCCTAGACACTGTACTACCCCCCCCCTAAACCCCCCACCCCCACTACCCCTACAGGACCCTAGACACGATGGGACATGGTGGGGGACTGTATTAACCCCCCCTAAACCCCCCACTACCCCCACAGTACCCTAGACACGATGGGACTAACACAACACCAAGATCATCGGGTGTACCAACTGTGTCAGGGGTTGAGGCGACGTGTGTGTGTGTGTGTGTGTGTAGTGTGTGTGTGTGTGTGTAGTCATGGTGTGTGTCATGGCGGCTGAGGGTAAACACCCGTGACTTGGTGCTCCTCATAAAACCTCAGTATACACGTTACAAGACAAGCTGGTGAATAGTTGTTTACATCAACTGTTGTGGGAAGTGTCTGTCTATGGTGGCAGATATATAGACTATGAAGGTATAACGAAATTCCAGCAAAATTAGAAGTTAAATGTGACCGGGTGACGGCGGATGTGTGGGTGGTCTTGCTGGTGCTTCGGACCTCTCAGTCGGTGGAAATATAATGGTTTCAGTGTAAGATCTCCAACATTAGCCAAGGATTTATCAGTAAAAGGCTAAGATGGCGAAAAGTTTAAGTGATCTAAGGAGAATGCAGCGGAACCAGTTGTCGCGACTGACGAAAGAGGATTTGATAGAAAGCATTATGGCTCCACCGGAGCCTGGTGAGGGACTGCTGCAGGCGCTGACGACGAAACTCAACGATCTGGTCAAGGAAGTGGTCGATCTGAAGACCGCTGTGATAGCCCCTGACGGCGGCATCAACAAGAGGTTCGATGAGTTACAAGCGCAGGTGAATAAACAAGCTGAAGTAATTGCCAAACAGCAACGTTACCTTGAGGTGATAGACAGAAAGGAAAGAGAAAATAATCTAATAATATCTGGGGTCCCTGATGAGAACGAGGCCTTGGAAGGAGGAACGTCAGAGGAGGAAAAGCTGAGGAAAATCTGGTCAGAGGTGGGTATCAATGAGGAGATTCAGGAGCATAGAAGGTTGGGCAACAGAGGTGACAACAACAGGCGGCGGCCCATCCTGGTCACCGTCGCCAGAAGACAAGTAAGGGATAAAATTCTTGAGAAAGCAAAACAACTGAAGGAAGCGAGTGGCGAGTACAGGAGAATCTACATTAAGAAGGACGTTCATCCCAGCGTGCGGGAGGAGTGGAGGAGGTTACGTGACGTCGAGAGGACAGAGCGACAGAGACCGGAGAACGCAGGGTGCACCATACGCCTGGATGGACGAGGGAGGAAACTGTACAGGGATGGAGTCGTCATCGATGTATGGAACTCTCAGTTTTTCTGAATAGACCACAGCTGAGAGAAACATTGAAAATTATCTCGTGGAATATAAACGGAGTGAGGACTAAACTAGAGAAAAAGAGTGTACAAGATTTACTGGTAAAGTTTGACATAATTAGTTTAAACGAGGTAAAGACGTCGTTAGCTGTATCTTTTCCGGGATATGTTACTTACAGAAGTGCAGTAAGAGGGTCGTGTGAACGGGGAGGGACAGTGCTCTTGGTGAAGAACTGGTTTGCACAGAGTATTGCAGATGTTGACACTAGCATAGAGGAACAGATTTGGGTAAAGGTTAAGTGTATGTCCAATACTGTTTTTGGGTTTTGTTATGTACCACCTGTCGACTCCCATTATTATTCACACGAGTCATTTGCAAGTATACAGGAGAAGTTGGTAACGAGCGAAAATTGTAGTGAGTTTTGTATTATTGGTGACATGAATGCCAGATTCGGGAGATTCGCTCGCGAGCTGCCCAGTCAGTTGCCAAACCATGAAATATTGTCTTATCCTGTTTTAGCAGATGATGTACGATTGCCCAATGATAGTGCTTTTATTTTGTCTAGTATTTGCAAAGAGTCGAAAATGTTGCTGTTAAACAATTTAAAGACACATTTGAAGCATTTTGTTGGAGGTAAAACATATAGAAAAGGGAAAGAGTGGGTTTCTGAATTGGACACGTGCTTAAGAGTTACAGCATGGTGGGTAGGGTGAGCGAGTTTTCTGTGTTACAAGATGAGTCGTTGCCTTCAGACCACGCTCCGATAACTCTTCAAATAAAACTACCTGAAATAGATTTAGAATACCTGAATATCCGGGCGAGCTGCCTCGGAACACACGCAATAAATAGCGGAGCTTCTGCCCAGAGAATTGTAAATGTTAAGCCTATAAAAATGAGTTGTATTGACGAAAGGATGTTTCTTAATAATTTGCAAACTATAGATGTTGACCTGGATTCTAATGATCATGATGAGTTGGCTAAGAATATAACGGATGCTCTGTACAGGTGTGGCTGTGTAAGTAGGGGTGAGCTACGGGAGCAGGGTGTCAATGATAATTTAGGGAGATGGGAAAGGCTTTTAGCAAATAAAGATGACTTACAAATTTGGAGAGCCATTAACTGGAAAGGAGAATATGGTAACAAAGACAGTAATGACTGCCGGCCATCTGATGATGAGTTTAAGGTATTCTTTGAGCATACCTTCAACCCCCCTGATAATGTTGTCTTTGAACATGACCCCGACCCTGATGTGTATGTGCCTGTATTAGACGACCCTATCACCCCATGTGAAGTCCAGAAACAGGTTAAGAATTTAAAATCTGATAAAGCAAGTGGTCCTGATGGTGTTACTCCCGGTATTTTTAAGATTTTGCCTGGTGAATGGATTTTATTGCTCACAACTTTGTTTAATTCTGTATTCTCAGGCACCTACCCTCGGGAGTGGGTCAAGGCTAAATTGGTAACAGTGTTTAAGAGAGGTGATAGGAATGATGTCAAAAATTACAGAGGAATTAATATAATAAATAGTATAGCCAAAGTTTACGACATGGTATTGTGCGAGAGAATAAAGCAATGGTTTAGGCCGTATAGGGAGCAGGCTGGGGCTCAACAAAAGAGAGGGTGTCTGGAGCATATTGTTTCACTTCGTTTACTGTGTGATATGGCTAGGAGGAAGAAATTAACATTATATGTTATATTTATAGATTTCACTCAGGCCTACGACAGAGTACCCAGGCATGTACTGTTTAGAATATTACGTCGCCTGGGGTGTGGCTCAGTGATGTTGTGTGCCTTAATAGCAATGTATAGTGTGACACAGAGTTGGGTTGGGACTGCCCTTGTTACCATAACACTAGGAGTAAGACAAGGTTAATCAACTTCGTGTTTATTATTCATAATTTTTGTGGATGACCTCATAAGAATGATTAAGGATGGGTGTGAACATGATGGTTTTTTAGTATGGTTACATACTCTAGTTCTTATGGATGATACAGTTATTTTATCAACCACCAGGTATAACATGTTAAAAAAGCTAACTCGGCTACATAATTATTGTTCTGGGTACGGTATGAAAATCAACCAGTCTAAGACGAAGTTTTTTGTGATACATGGCCGTGGTGAGGACTCGGATCCCTTGGTTGTGAACGATTTGGTTGTAGAACAGTGTAACAAGTATGTATACTTAGGTTCAACGTTCACGAGTGACGGATCTACCTCGTCCGCGGTCAGAGAGCCTGCTAACTCCAGGATGCCACATGTGTTGAAATTTGTTTCATTTATATCCAAGAATAACGATATACCGTTTATTGTGAAAAAGCGGGTATTTGAGGCAGTGCTGATGTCAACATTAGTTTATGGCTGTGAATCTTGGATTGGTGCCGACCTCAGACCAGTGGTTAAATTATATAATTGGTGTTTAAAGAAATTATTAGGGGTAAGACGATCAACATGTAATGATGTTTGTTACGTTGAGTCAGGGTATCCTCCACCTTTGTGTGAATTGGTCAAACTTAAGCAGCATAAGTTCTTCCGGACCATGTGGCAGGAGCGTTCAGGGTATGATGACGATCCCTTGATGTTCGTTATCGGATTGGTCACTGATTCGAACACAGTGACAGGGAAGGCTATTGGAGAGTTCCTGCAGCGTGATCCGGGAAATTTGGACTGGGTGAGGCAGGACCTAATTGATGGCATTATTAACAGCAATTCATCAAGACGTAATACTTACAAGAGCATCAACTCTGACTTTTCACTCCATTATGTATATAGAGAAAGACACACAATTAGTGAGATACAAAGATTATCTTTTACGAAGTTCCGTGTGAGTGGACACAACTTGGCGTGTGAGACTGGGAGATGGAACAGGAGAGGTAGAGGCCGTTTACCTCTAGAAAAACGAGTGTGTAGTTGTGGTCAGGTACAGACGGAACGGCATGTGGTACAGGAGTGTCCACTCACATGGTACATCAGGGATAGGTATAGATTTAGTAGTCTAGAAGAATTGTTTTCTGAGATGTATGAGCCAATGGTAGTGTGCAAAATAATTCATGAAATTTTGTCTATTTATTGTTAAGGTTATGTTTTAAGGGTGTTTAGTGTTTGGGTATAGATTTAAGAGTATTTATTGTATTTAGTGTTGGACTACAGTTTCGTGCCAACATAATGTTTTCTGATTTATATGGCACTTGTAAATATATCTATTTTGTATGGTGATGTAATGATACATTGAGCTGTGGTCAATAAAAATATCTATCTATCTATCTATCTAGTGTGTGTGTGTGTGTGTAGTGTGTGTGTGTGTGTAGTGTGTGTGTGTGTGTGTGTAGTGTGTGTGTGTGTGTGTGTGTGTGTGTGTGTAGTGTGTGTGTGTGTGTGTGTAGTGTGTGTAGTGTGTGTGTGTGTGTAGTGTGTGTGTGTGTAGTGTGTGTGTGTAGTGTGTGTAGTGTGTGTGTGTGTGTAGTGTGTGTGTGTGTGTGTGTAGTGTGTGTGTGTGTGTAGTGTGTGTGTGTGTGTGTGTGTGTAGCGTTGGTTGGGGATTCAAGACTCATTGTGTTGGACGAACCCACAGCAGGCGTTGACCCAGCCACACGCTCTGCTATATGGGAGGTTAGTGTGGGTTTGTGGGTTTGTGGGGGTGGGGGTGGGTTTGTGGATGGGTTATTTTGGGTTTGTGTGGGTGTGTGTTGTGTGTGTGTGTGGGTTTGTGTATGGGTGTGGATGGGTTATTTTGGGTTGTGGGTTTTTGTGTTAGGTGTGGATGGGTTATTTTGGGTTTGTGTGGTGTGTGTGTTTGTGGATGTATGTGTGTGTGGGAGGTTAGTGTGTGTTTGTGTGTTGGGTGTGGATGGGTTATTTTGGGGTTGTGGGTTTTTGTGTGGGGTTGTGGGGGTGTGTGTGGGTTTGTGTGGTGTGTATGTGTGGGTTTGTGTGGTGTGTGTGTGTGGGTTTGTGTGGTGTGTGTGTGTGTGGGTTTGTGTGGTGTGTGTGTGTGGGTTTGTGTGGTGTGTGTGTGTGGGTTTGTGTGGTGTGTGTGTGTGTGGGTTTGTGTGGTGTGTGTGTGTGTGGGTTTGTGTGGTGTGTGTGTGTGTGGGTTTGTGTGGTGTGTGTGTGTGTGGGTTTGTGTGGTGTGTGTGTGTGTGGGTTTGTGTGGTGTGTGTGTGTGGGTTTGTGTGGTGGGTGTGTGTGGGTTTGTGTGGTGTGTGTGTGTGGGTTTGTGTGGTGTGTATGTGTGGGTTTGTGTGGGGGTGGGTGTGAGTTTATTTTGGGTTTTTGTGGGTTGTGGGTTTGTGGATGGGTTATTTTGGGTTGTGGGTTTTTGTGTGGGTTTGTGGATGGGTTATTTTGGGTTTGTGTGGGTTGTGGGTTTGTGGATGGGTTATTAATTTTGTGGGTTTGTGGATGGGTTATTATGGGTTTGTGTGGGTTAGTGGATGGGTTATTAATTTCGTGGGTTGTGGGTTAGTGGATGGGTTATTAATTTTGTGGGTTGTGGGTTTGTGGATGGGTTATTTTGGGTTTGTGTGGGTTTGTGGATGGATGGGTTATTTTGGGGTTGTGGGTTTGTTATGGGTTTGTGAGTGTGTGTGTGTGTAGCTTGTGGTCTCTCTCTCTCTCTCTCTCTCTCTCTCTCTCTCTCTCCCAAGCCTGTCCCCCTACTCCCACACCCCCTAAACCCCCCCACCCCCAAGCCTGTCCCCCTACTCCCACCCCCCCTAAACCCCCCACCCCCAAAGGCTGTCCCCCTACTCCCACACCCCCTAAACCCCCCACCCCCTAAACCCCCCACCCCCCAAGCCTGTCCCCTACTTAATTTTCCGACTACATCACACACACACACACACACTACATCACACACACACACACACACAGGTTCCTCTTAATTAACCCAACTAATATATTTTGTTGTTGGTTTAGTTACATACACACACACAAACACACACACACACTCACACTCACACACACACACACACACACGTTCCTCTTAATTAACCCACCTAATATATTTGTTTGTTTAATTGTTTAGTTAATCAGTGGTCATCGTGAGGGTCGAACCATACACACACACACACACTACTAACAACACACAACCTTGATGAAGCTGACACATTGGCTGATAGGGTGGCTGTGTTGCATAAGGTAAGGTTGTGGTGTTATTATCTCTCTCTCTTTCTCTCTCTCTCTCTCTCTCTCTAGCGGTGTTCCCCAAGGTTCTGTTCTGGGACCACTACTGTTTATCATCTATGTTAATGACGTGGATGGTGACATGGTTGCCAAGATTTCCAAATTCGCCGATGATACTAAGCTTGGTATGAATGTCGCGAAAGAAGGAAATACTACCCGCTTACAAGAAGATCTTAGGAAGATCGGGGAGTGGTCTGACACGTGGCAAATGCCATTTAACGTGAACAAATGCAAAGTTATGCATATAGGCCACAGAAACCCCCGAACAGAGTATAACCTTAAGGGCAATGCTCTCTTAAGCACTGATACTGAGAAAGACTTGGGTGTAACTAT
>JAWQEG010006708.1:15000-27500 GCA_033782935.1 Petrolisthes cinctipes | reverse complement strand
TATTCTTAACTTATTTTTACATATAATAAAACACACCAAATTTTCTTTTAAATTCTCCAGCAGTAATTTTACGACAATTTTTTTTCATTCCATATTTTTTACATAACTTTTTTTTTTTTCATTCCAAATTTTTTTACATAATTCTTTCAATCCATATTTTTTACATGACAATTTTTTTCAATCAATATTTTTTTACACCATTTTTTCAATCAATATTTTTTTTACACCATTTTATCATTCAATATTTTGTTTACACAATTTTTTTCAATAATTATTTTTACATAAATTTTTCATTCAATATTTTTTTTACACATTTTTTTTCAATCAATTTTTTTTACATAATTTTTTCATTCAATTTTTTTACTCCATTTTTTTTTTTCCAATCAATATTTTTTACACAATTTTTTTTCAATCAATAAATTATTACACCAATTTTTTTCAATCAATTTTTTACAATGTATATAAATTTTTCAAACTTTTTTTCCAATCATTTTTTTTTTTTTTTTTCCACCAAATTTTATAGATTTTTTTTTTCACAATTACAACAAGATTTCTTTTATTATTATATATATTTTCCAACATTATTATTATTTTTATTTATTTTTTTTATTTGCACCAATTAATTTTTATCCACCTAATATTTTTTTCCAATAAATAATTTGCACCAATAATATTTTACATTTTTTTTTTTCCAGCACCAATAAATATATTTTTTTTTCCAATAATTATTTTGCACCAGTTTACTCAAAAATAATCATTAAAAAAATTCAATAATAATAATAATAATAATAATAGTAATAATAATAATAACAATAGTAATAACAATAGTAATAATAATAATAATAATAATAATAATAATAAATATATATTAATCTTACTTAATTAATACTTATAATTTGAATATAATATACATACATACATACATACAATATTTAAATATAGTAAAAATACAGTAGAGAATTATTTATATAATTATTATATGACATATAATACTAATAAAATAATTAATTAATAATAGAATGAATATATATATATATAATTTTTTTTAAATTATTATTATATGACAAATAATAATAATAAAATAGTTAATTAATTAATTACATACATATATATTTCTAACTATTATTATTATGACAAATAATAATAATAATAAAATAATTAATTAAAATTATTAGAAGTAAGAGTTGACATTTATTAATATATTTATTATTAATTAACCACAATTAATTATTTTTTAGTACAATTATTAAAAAAGGAAAAAAATTATATATAGAGTATATATATATATTTATTTTTAATTAATAATTATATTTAAGTTTTCAAAATATTTATTCATGATTATTATTTATTTCCATATTTCGTTTATTTTATTAATTCAAATATTTTTTCTAAATATATTTCATTTTTTTCAGACAACAAGCATAATGTATTAATCAATTATTATTATTATTATTATTATTATTATCATTATTATTATTTCTATTATTATTTTTATCATTATTATTATTATTTTTATCATTATTATTATTATTATTATTATTTTTATCATTATTATTATTATTATTATTATTTCTATTATTATTTTTATTATTATTATTATTATTATTACCTACACCGTAAAAATATATATATATTAACCAAAATAAAATTAAAGATTATTATTATTATAATTGTTGTTATATAATTATTGTTGTATTTGCTGTTGTTATTATTATTATTGTTGTTATTGTAATAATGTTGTTGTTGTTGTTATTATTGTTTAGCTAAAGTTTTTGTTTTACTTATTATTATTATATTTATTATGTTTACTGATTGGTATTATTATTATTATTATTATTGTTATTATTATTATTATTGTTATTATTATTGGTATTATTATTATTATTATTATTATTATTATTATTATTGTTGTTGTTGTTGTTGTTGTTGTTGTTGTTGTTGTTGTTGTTGTTATTATTATTTATTTACTTCCTTCAGCCTGACCCCTTGGCATTAGTGGGGGTGGTGGGGGCGGGGGGTGTCTCATGTACTCCCCCTCCCCCATGGCCTCTCCCTGGGGGGGTAGGCGGACTGGCTTGGCTGGGGGCTCTGTGGCGGCTGGTGGCGGCTTATTGGGGTCGGCGGCGGCTGGCGGCTTGGAGTAATCAGTAGGTAATGGCGGCCTATTGGGGTCGGCGGCTGGCGGCCTGTCGAATGGTGGCCTATTAGGGTCGGCGGCTGGCGGCTTGAATGGGTCGGCGGCTTGTGGCGGCCTGTCGAATGGCGGCTTGAAGGGGTCGGCGGCTGGCGGCCTATCGAATGGCGGTCTATTGGGGTCGGCGGCTGATGGCGGCTTGAATGGGTCGGCGGCTGGCGGCCTGTCGTATGGCGGCCTATTGGGGTCGGCGGCTTGTGGCGGCTTATCAAATGGCGGCCTATTGGGGTCGGCGGCGGCTGGTGGCGGCTTGGTCTTGTCTGTGTGTTGTTGTTGTTGTTGTTGTTTTTTACGGTGTGGGGGGTTGGGGGGGGGTTTGGGTTTAGGGGGGAGGTGTGGCTTGGGGGGCAGACTGGGGGGGTCCATTGATAAGTGCAGTTTGGGGGGCAGGTGTGGTTTGGGGGGGGCGGATGAAGGTGGATGAGAGGCGGATGAGGGAGTATAAGCGGATGAAGTGGTATAAGTGGATGAGGGTGGATGAGAAGTGGATATCAAACCATGGGGTGGATGAGAGGCGGATGAAGGTGGATGAGAGGCGGATGAAGATGTATAAGCGGCGGATGAGGTCGTATAAGCGGATGAAGGTGGATGAGAAGCGGATGAAGGTGTATAACCAGTGGATGAAAGCGGATGAGAAGCGGATGAAGGTGGATGAGAAGCGGATGAGGTTGTATAAGCGGATGAAGGTGGATGAGAAGCGGATGAAGGTGTATAAGCGGATGAAGGTGGATGAGAGGTGGATATCAAACCATGGGGTGGTGGATGAGAAGTGGATGTGAGGCCTGGGAGTGGATGAGGTTGCATGGATTGCAGTAGGTGTGGGGGCGGATATATGGGGGGGTGCGTGCGGGGGGGCGGATTTGGGGGTATGGCCGGATGTGTGTGCGCGGATGAGGGTGTGTGTGTGTGTGCGGATGAGTGTGTGTGCACGGATGAGGGTGTGTGCGTGTGTGTGTGCGCGGGTGTGTGTGCGGATGAGGGTGTGTGTGTGTGCGCGGATGAGTGCGTGTGCGCGGATGTGTGCGTGGGTGCGTGTGTATGTGCGGATGAGTGTGTGTGCGCGTGTGTGTGTGCGGATGATGCGTTGTTGTTGTTGGCGGCGGCGGGGGGGGGCGGCTGTGGGGGGGAGGGGGAGGGGGTGTTGCGAGTGTGTGCGTGTGTGTGTGCCGAGGAAGAAAACGGTTGTTGTTGTTGTTGTTGTTGTTGTAGTTGTTGGAGCGAAGATAGCGACAGCGGCGAATATAACTGTTGTTGTTGTTGTTGTTGTTGTTGTGTTGTTGGCAATAATGATAGGCTGCTTGGGGTGTGTAAATGTCGTCGTTGTTGTTGTTGTTGTTGTTTTTGTTGGTGTTGTTGTTGTTGTTGATGTTGTTGTTGTTGTTGTTTGTGTGTGGATATGTAAGGTGAGGAGGATGGTGTGTACGTGTGTGTGTTGGCCTGCTGTGCGTGTGCGTGCAGCGCGGCGGCGAGCGCGTGTGCGTGTGTGTGCGTCTGCGAGTGGTGTTGTGCGGCGGCGGAGGAGGGCGTGTACGTCATGTGCGCGTGTGTGTGCGCAAGCGAGGGAAGGTTAGTGTGCGAATGGTGAGCGGACGTGTGCGCGAGTGAGGGGAGGTTAGTGTGCGAATGGTGTGCGGAGGTAGTGGTGTGTGTAGTGTGTGCGTTATAGCGTTGGTGTGTGTGTGTGCGTGGTGGGTGTGTGTGTGTGCCTGGTGTGCGTCAAGAGGATAAGGATTGCTGGTGGACTTTAGCGGATAGGAAGGTGTGTAGGATGAAGACAAACGGCTTAGGATTGGTCTTCAAGTCTAGCTCCTGCCAAAAAAGAAAGAAAAAAAATTATTATTATTAATTTTGTTATTAGGCATTAATAATAATAATAATAATAATAATAATAATAATAATAATAATACAAGAAAGAAAAATATCATTAATTTGGTTATTCGGTAATCATAATAATACAACTACTACTACCACTACAAATAATAATAATAATAATAATAATAATACAACTACCACTACAAATAATAATAATAATAATAGTAATAATAATAATACAACTACTGCTACAAATAATAATAATAATATTACAACAACTACTACCACTACAAATAATAATAATAATAATAATACAACCACAACAACAACTACTACTACTACTCTGCCCAGTGGGGTTGACTTTATTCTCTGTAAATATTAGTCATTCTCCACGGTGCTAGAATTAACATTGTTGTAAGATGTGGTCACTTTATAATGCATTTGACAACATCTGTCCACATGGATTAAAAATACACGTGAGGTGGACTGCAACCGGAGGCCTTTTTTTTTTTTTTTTTTTTCCCACTGGTGTGTGGACCGCCAGCACACAGTGGGGTGTATTTCCCTTTGTATGCAGCAGTGTATACTCCCTGCCACCCCTTATAGTGCCTTCAGTACTGGTGTTATGTAAGGTGTTGTACCATTTGTACCTCTTGTAGTAATGTGTACTTGGTGACCACACAACACTGACTGTGTGATTATACACCTTGTACCACAATGATGTACCCAGACTCCCTGGTGTAGTATACCATACATACAGGACTATATATACCATACATATAGCACTATATATACACCATACATATAGCACCATATACACCATACATATAGGACCATATACACTATATATACAGGGACATATAGCCACAATGAGGTCCACAGACTCCCTGGTGTAGTAAGATGTGTTACCATTACCCTGGTATGTGCTTCACTACACCATACATATAGGGACATACACACCATACACATATATAAGGACATACACACATACAGGGACATACACACATATAGGGACATACACACATATAGGGACATACACACATATAGGGACATACACACATACAGGGACATACAGCCTCTCCTTTATTTTAATATGTTTTGTCACTGTGACCAGAGTGTATCAGGGTGTGTGTGTGTGTGTGTGTGTGTGTGTGTGTGTGTGTGTGTGTGTGTGTGTGGCAGGAGGACATTCTCACCCCACCCGGGAGAACAACAACAACTACTACTACTACTACATACAATAATAATAATATAACGACTATTACTACTAGTACTACTACTGCTACTACTAAAATAATAATAATAATAATAATAATAATAATACAACTACTACTATTATTACTACTACTACTGCAACTACTAAAATAATAATAATAATACAACTACTACTATTATTGCTACTACTACTGCAACTACTAAAATAATAATAATAATAATACAACTACTACTACTAATAATAACAATAATAATAATACAACTACTACTACTACTAATAATAATACAACTACTACTACTACTACTACTACTAATAATAATAATAACAATAATACAACTACTACTACTACTACTACTACTACTACTACTACCACCACCACCACTACCACTACTACTACATAATAACAACAAATAATAATAATAACAACAATAATAATAACAAACAACTCACCACTTCCATATCCGGGTCGAACCTTAGCCATATGAGTCTTGTGCCGTCATCCGAACTCATAACCAGTTTGTGGAAGGGTTGTGTCCATAATACCCTGCCCCCTACACCCCCACCACCCCCACCCCTGGCACCCCCTCCTCCGCCGCCCCCGCCCCCGTCAGCCCCCTCGTGAGTGGATAGGAGTGTGAAGCCTTCCTGGTGGTGAAGGACTAGTTTGGCCTCGACCCCCCGCCACTCACAATCTGAAAACGGAGAAGATTAATTTATGAGTTGTGAGGAATTTATTATGAGTTATGAGGAATTTATTATGAGTTATGAGAAATTTATTATGAGTTATGAGGAATTTATTATGAGTTATGAGGAATTTATTATGAGTTATGAGGAATTTATTATGAGTTATGAGGAATTTATTATGAGTTATGAGGAATTTATTATGAGTTATGAGGAATTTATTATGAGTTGAGGAATTTATTATGAGTTATGAGGAATTTATTATGAGTTATGAGGAATTTATTATGAGTTATGAGAAATTTATTATGAGTTATGAGGAATTTATTATGAGTTATGAGGAATTTATTATGAGTTATGAGGAATTTATTATGAGTTATGAGAAATTTATTATGAGTTATGAGGAATTTATTATGAGTTATGAGGAATTTATTATGAGTTATGAGGAATTTATGAGTTATGAGGAATTTATTATGAGTTATGAGGAATTTATTATGAGTAATGAGGAATGTAGGTATTTATAAACAGTAAACAACAGTCATCAACAACAACAACAACGATACAAATTTCGGATTAATTACGAGTGTACGTACAAATCACACACACACACACACACACACACACACACACACACACACACACAAAAAAAAAAAAAAAAAATAATAATAATAATAATAATAATAAAAATAATAATAATAATAATAAAAATAATAATAATAATAAAAATAATAATAATAATAATAATAATAATAATAAAAATAATAATAATAAAAATAACAATAAAAATAATAATAATAATAATAATAAAAATAATAATAATAAAAATAATAAAAATAATAATAATAAAAATAATAATAATAATAATAATAATAAAAATAATAATAATAATAATAATAATAATAATAATAAAAACATTATTTACTCACAGCACGCTACTTCCTTCTGTCTGTGTACTGCCGCGTGTGCTCCTTGGACGAGAACCCTGACCCACATGGCTAGATCTCTGTGTGTATCATGTTGGAATACACTCATAGATACACCTTCTTGGGTACCACATCTCATCGTCATTGTTATGGTTTCAACGACCCCCAGGCCACTACTTCCAACAGAACCTTTGTGTGTTGAGTTGACGATTCTGAAATGAGAGCGTGTGTGAGTGTGTGTGAGAGGGAGGGGGGGGGGGGGAGAGAGAGAGAGTGTGACTGTGTGTGTGTGGGAGGGAGAGAGGGGGACATGGAGGGACAGAGAAGGAAGGGAAGGGTGAAAAGAGATTGAGAGAAATTGAGAGGGTAAGAGGAAGAGACAGGGAATGAGAAATTATGTGTATGTGAGAGGGAGAGAGAGAGTAACTGTGTGTGTGTGTGTGTGTGAGAGTGAGAGAGGGGGAGAGGGAGGGAAAGAGAGAGAGGGTGTGAGGGGGAGAGAGAAAGTGAGAGTGAAAGATATGAAAAGTGAGAGAGAAAGAGAGAGAGAGAGAGGTTGTTACACGCCAATAATTATCCAAATATCCAAGATTGATTGATATTAGGCGCCACAACCGCGAGGTCATATAGCACCAGAGGAAGGAGATAGAGAGGTGTGTGTAGGCATGTATAGTACCTGTGTGTGTGTGTATGCATGTATAGTACCTGTCTGTGTGTACCTGTATGTATGTATATAATCTCACCTTGTAGCCAGTAGAGGGTAGAATACAAGTGTGTGTGTGTGTTATGTTACTTTCTCTTCCCTCCTTTCTGTGTGTGTGTGTATCAGTCTGTGTGTGTGTGTATGCATGTATAGTACCTGTATGTATGTATATAATCTCACCTTGTAGCCAGTAGAGGGTAGAATACAAGTGTGTGTGTGTGTATGTTACTTTCTCTTCTCTCCTTTCTGTGTGTGTGTGTATCAGTCTGTGTGTGTGTGTATGTATGTATAGTACCCGTATGTACCTGTATGTACCTGTATGTGTGTATATAATCTCACCTTGTAGCCAGTAGAGGGTAGAATACAAGTGTGTGTGTGTGTATGTTACTTTCTCTTCTCTCCTTTCTGTGTCTGTCTGTGTGTGTGTGTGTGTGTGTGTATGTATGTATGTATGTATGTATGTATAGTACCTGTCTGTATGTACCTGTATGTGTGTATATAATCTCACCTTGTAGCCAGTAGCGGGTAGAATACAAGTGTGTGTGTGTGTGTTACTTTCTCTTCCCTCCTTTCTGTGTGTGTGTGTATCAGTCTGTGCATGTGCGTGTGTGTATAGTACCTGTGTATGTACCTGTATGTATGTATATAATCTCACCTTGTAGCCAGTAGAGGGTAGAATACAAGTGTGTGTGTTACTTTCTCTTCCCTCCTTTCTGTGTGTGTGTGTGTTACTTTCTCTTCTCTCCTGTGTGTCTGTCTGTCTGTCTGTGTGTGTGTACCTGTGTGTATGCATGTATAGTACCTGTGTGTACCTGTATGTGTGTATATAATCTCACCTTGTAGCCAGTAGAGGGTAGAATACAAGTGTGTGTGTGTTACTTTCTCTTCCCTCCTTTCTGTGTCTGTCTGTGTGTGTGTATCAGTCTGTGTGTGTGTGTATGCATGTATAGTACCTGTATGTACCTGTATGTATGTATATAATCTCACCTTGTAGCCAGTAGAGGGTAGAATACAAGGGGGTTGGCCCAGGCATCTTTGGTCCAGGGCACCTCTTGAAACAATATCATATCATGGTCGGTTACTGCACAGAACTGAGGCTCCCACTCTTCCTTACCCTGGGGGAGAGTAAGGGAGAGTAGTGAGAGGTGGGGGGAGGGTGGGGGGGGGGAGAGAGGGGGGGGGAGAGAGAGAGAGAGTGAAACAATATCATATCATGGTCGGTTACTGCACAGAACTGAGGCAAACATTCTTCCTTACCCTGGGGGAGAGTAAGGGAGAGTAGTGAGAGGTGGGGGGGAGAGAGAGAGAGAGTGGGGGGGGAGAGAGAGAGAGAGAGTGAAACAATATCATATCATGGTCGGTTACTGCACAGAACTGAGGCAAACATTCTTCCTTACCCTGGGGGAGAGTAAGGGAGAGTAGTGAGAGGTTGGGGGGGGAGAGAGAGAGTGGGGGGGGGGGGGGTTGGGGGGGAAGAGGAAGGAAGGAAGGGATGGAGGGAGAGAGGGTGGAAGGGGTGGAAGGGAGAGAGAGAGACAGATAGATAGACAGAGAGAGAGAGAGAAAGAGAGAGAGAGAGAGTTACAAGGAGTTACAAGGAAAAGAAGTACCCTAGGGGACCTTACGATCCATACAAAGAGGGTACCTGTGGGTTTAGTTGCGCAAGTAGGCGACCGTCCTCGAATGTGTCATGTGAAACCATCAAGGAACACTCGCACAACGGCTTAAACACCTAGACGGTGGTTTAAGGCTTTGTCTAATCTGGACTTGAACTGATCCACAGAGTTGCTGTTGACCACATCAGCAGGAAGCGCGTTCCAAGTACCGCAGATGCTGTATGTAAAGAACTTACCACACAGATCACGGTTGTATCGCTTCAGTTCAAGTTTGTAGCCATGATTCCTGGTTGTGCCCTCACTGAGTTGGAAAATGTCCCTGTAGTCTACATTGTCAAAGCCTCGTAGTATTTTAAACACTTCGATAAGCTGACCACGCAGTCTCCGGGTTTCCAAAGAGAACAGGTCGAGTTCTACCAACCGATCTTTATAGCTCTTGTGTCTAAGAGAGGGTATAAGTTTGGTTGCCCTGGCTTGCACTCGTTCCAATCTCGCGATATCCTTCCGGTAAGAAGGACTCCAAAACTGGACTGCATACTCCAGGTGCGGTCGGACAAGGGAATTGTACAGACAAAGTACTATCTCCTTGTTCCGGTATCCAAACTGTCGCTTTATGTACCCTAACATCCTTTGGGCTTTCTTCTCAGCCTCAATACACTGCTTTGAGAACTTGAGGTCGCTGGTGATAGTTACACCCAAGTCTTTCTCAGTATCAGTGCTTACGAGAGCATTGCCCTTAAGGTTATACTCTGTTCGGGGGTTTCTGTGGCCTATATGCATAACTTTGCATTTGTTCACGTTAAATGGCATTTGCCACGTGTCAGACCACTCCCCGATCTTCCTAAGATCTTCTTGTAAGCGGGTAGTATTTCCTTCTTTCGCGACATTCATACCAAGCTTAGTATCATCGGCGAATTTGGAAATCTTGGCAACCATGTCACCATCCACGTCATTAACATAGATGATAAACAGTAGTGGTCCCAGAACAGAACCTTGGGGAACACCGCTAGTAACGGGCACCCACTCTGAAGCCTGTCCATTCACTACCACCCGCTGCCGTCTGTCACTTAGCCAGTTCTCTATCCAATTTGCCACATTTCCGTCTATGCCCAGTGCACGCACTTTCCGAAGGAGGCGGCGGTGGGGTACCTTATCAAAGGCTTTCTGAAAGTCTAAGTAGACAACATCGACCGCTTTATCCCGATCATGCTCACTGAAAACAAAATGGAAGAATTCCACCAGATTTGTGAGGCATGACCGGTGCTGCCGGAACCCATGCTGGGAACCCCTCAGTAGCAAATTTGATTCTAAGTGTGCTGTTATTTTGTCCACCATGATGCTCTCCATGAGTTTACAGACTATCGAGGTTAAACTGATGGGTCTGTAGTTTGACGGTTGGCTAGCATCTCCCTTCTTGAAGATAGGAGTCACCTCTGCCTCACGCCAGTCTCTAGGAACGCATCCAGTCTGGATTATCCTGTTGAAGACCATGCACAGGTGCCGTGATACTTCACCATGCACTTCTTTCAACACTCTAGGTAAGAACCCATCCGGACCGGGGGACTTGTTTGCTTTTAATTCGATTATTTTTCTCTCGATTTCTTCTTGGGTGAAGACCATTGACTCCAACTTCTCACTGAAGGAGTCCAAAGGTTCGGGAATGGGACCACTCTCCTCAGAGAACACTGAAGAGAAATACTCATTTAAGAGGTTAGCATTTTCTGCATCAGAGTGCATCAATGCTCCATCCTCATTCACCAAGGGACCGATCCTGCGTCGGATTGGTTTACGGCCATTCACATAACTGAAAAACTCCTTGGGGTTCTCTTTGCAGAGTCTAGCCACACGGACCTCCTCAGCACGCTTAGCCGCCCTTATTTTGGACTTCACGTTTCGATTCAGTCTTCTATGACCGTCAAAGTCCCCAGATGTCTTCGCTCGACGATACGCAGTTCTCCTCTCCCTTAGTAGGTTACGGATTTCCCGATTAAACCACTTCGGTTGAATGAACTTCTGACCTGTTCCCTTCAGAGGAATAAAGCGCGACTGAAGTTCCATGAAGGAAGACAAGAATGACCTCCACAGATCATCAGCACTCTCTCCCTCTTCTAGTTCTATTTCAGCAACGCTTTCACGAAGACCTGCAAAGTCCGCTCTCCCCATGTCTAATTTTCTATGCACCGGGGTCATGGACTCCATATTAGGGACCTTAACTGAAAATCTTATAAGCTTGTGGTCGCTTCCACCTATTTCTTCATTTACAGAGAGGTCTTGAATGATGTCATCCTCGGAGGTGAGGACCAAGTCGAGTATGTTAGCACCTCTTGTTGGCTCCCTTACCCATTGAGTGAGGAATTCATCATTTACAAACTCCAAGAGTGGTGTGTTCTCGGCAGAGGGCTCTCTGGTTTCCCAGTCAACATGTGTGTTGAAGTCCCCCATAAGGATGCACACCCTGCCGTCCACTAGTTCACCCAGCAACTGGTATAGGTCCCTGTCCATCTCATTGAGTTGTCCAGGGGGTCTATAAAGCAGTAGGGTTCTGTATTTTGCAGTGCCTATTTCTAGGTCAACTCCAAGGAGCTCGTGGTTCGATGTGATGTTGCAGGTCATCAATTTGATGGAGTTCTTTACATACAACAGCACACCACCACCCCCTCTGTCCTCTCTATCTTTGTGGAAGAGTTGGTAGCCTGGAATCACGAATTCCCCTTCAAGATCTCTGTCTGAGGTTCTCAACCATGACTCCGTTATGGCCACCATCTCGGGTTCCTCTGTCGCAACGAGGGCCCGCAGTTCCAAAAACTTGTTTCGGATGGACCTGGCGTTGAACAATAGAACCTTCAGGGAACCCCCAACTGCAGGGCTCCCTATACTCTTCCGTTTCCCGGATTGGTCATTGTCTTGGTAGTGCTGGGGATATCCTTCTTCAGGATCTCAGCGAATGTCTTCTCTGGGGTCACTCTAGCATAGCGACGAGGGCTCTCCTCCACGCTCGGTCGAGTGCTCCTGAGACATCGTCGGACGGCGTCTTCCATTAATTTGGAAAGCACTTCTTTCCCCTTTAGTGAGAGATGTGTGCCATCCCTCTGGTAGAGGTCGTCTCTAACAAAGAGTGAGGTGTAGGGGTCCACAAAGAACACCCCCTCGGCAGTACACAAATCAGCCAGGCGCTGATTTACTGCAATGTTCTTTGACAGAGCAGTCCCTAAAGGGCCTCTCCTTGGGAGCATGCCAACAACTACCCTTCTGCGGGTTTTTAACCCACAGTCGTCTACTGCACCGAGCACATCCGAGAGGACTCCTTCGGTCATGCCTACTCTACCATTTCTCAGGTAGATGTCATTACCACTCACCA
>JAWQEG010006708.1:0-10000 GCA_033782935.1 Petrolisthes cinctipes | reverse complement strand
ATTCAAGTTAATTACCTCTTTTAGTGTTAATTTCCTACCTGTTCGAGTTAATTACCTGTTCTAGTTAATTAATTACCTACCCGTACAAGATAATTACCTGTTTTAGTCTTTATTACCTACTTACCTGTTCCAGTTAATTACCTTCCCACTTAATTAATTACGTACCTTTTCAAGTCTTAATTAATTACGTACCTGTTCCAGTCTTAATTTTAGCCATCCAATATGGTGTATAGTTGCTTTATCTAACACATCTCCCAGCATCTTGTTAGCGTGTGTTAGGGCCGTTGTGGTCAGACGTGATAGACAGGAGTGTAAGGTGTTATACCAACTGGCCGTCTCTGTCTCATTACAACACCTCACTATAAGGCTGTGTAGACGGTCTGGTGAGTGTAATTCAAAGCTGTACAACTCTGGAAGGAAAGAGTAAAGGTCTTAGTTAGAGAGAGAGAGAGAGAGTATGTGTCTGTGTATGAAAGAGAGAGAGGGTATGTGTCTGTGTATGAAAGAGAGAGAGGGTATGTGTCTGTGTATGTTAGAAAGAGAGACAGAGAGAGAGAGAGGGTATGTGTCTGTGTATGTTAGAAAGAGAGAGAGAGAGAGGGTATATGTGTGAGAGAGAGAGAGAGGGTGTATGTATGTATGTCTGTGTGTAAGAGAGGGTGTGTGTGTGTGTGTGTGTGTGTGTAAGGAGTGTAAGGTGTTATACCAACTGGCCGTCTCTGTCTCATTACCACACCTCACTATAAGGCTGTGTAGACGGTCTGGTGAGTGTAATTCAAAGCTGTACAACTCTGGAAGGAAAGAGTAAAGGTGTAGTTAGGTGTAGTTATAAATTGAAGGTATGTGTGTATGTTAAGAGAGAGAGAGAGAGGGTGTGTGTCTGTGTATGTTAGAAAGAGAGAGAGAGAGGGTGTATCTGTATGTGTGAAAGAGAGAGAGAGGGTATGTGTCTGTGTATGTTAGATGAAGATGTGTGTGTAGTTAGAAAGAGAGAGAGAGAGAGTATGTCAGTGTCTGTGTGTGTGAGAGAGAGACAGAGAGAGAGAGTGTGTATGTATGTCTGTCTATGTGTGTAAGAGAGAGTGTGTGTGTGTCTGTGTGAGAGAGAGAGAGGGTGTATGTATGTCTGTGTATGTGTGAGAGGGTGTGTGTGTGTGTGTGTGTGTGTGTAAGGAGTGTAAGGTGTTATACCAACTGGCCGTCTCTGTCTCATTACAACACCTCACTATAAGGCTGTGTAGACGGTCTGGTGAGTGTAATTCAAAGCTGTACAACTCTGTGGAAGGAAAGAGTAAAGGTGTAGTTAGGTGTAGTTATAAATTGAAAGTGTGTGTGTGTGTGTGTGTGAGAGAGGGTGTATGTGTGTGTTAGAGAGAGAGAGAGTGTGTATGTCAGTGTCTGTGTGTTAGAGAGAGAGGGAAAGAGAGGGTGTGTGTGTGTGTGTGTGTGTGTTAGAAAGAGAGGGTATGTGTGTGTGTGTGATAGACAGGAGTGTCTATCACACACACCCTCTCTCTCTTTCTAACACACACAAACACTCTCTCTCTCTCTTTCTCTAACACGCACATACACACACACACTGTGTGTGTGCGTGTTAGAGAGAGAGAGAGAGAAGGGGTGTAATTAATTTGAATAAAATATTAAAAATGGATAAATAATGTCATAAATAAAATAAATAAAGGAAAGAATTATCACGCGTCTTACAAACTTACCATCACATAAATAATAAATAAATAAATTTAATTATTGCGAATTTTACGAAATTACCATCGCATAAATAATAATAAATAAAATTAATATAGTAAAGAATTATCTTGTGTGATTTACAAACTTACCATCACATAAATAATAAATAAAGTAAATTGAATAAAGGAAAGAATTATCACGCGTTTTACAAAATTACCATCACATAAATAATAAATAATAAAATGAATAAAGGAAAGAATTATCACGCGTTTTACAAAATTACCGTCACATAAATAATAATAATAATAATTAATACTATAAATGTCAAACGGTGTGTGTTTGTTGTGTTATAACTCCAAAACGGTTACATCTACATCCAAAACACATATATATTCTGAATCACCATATATATATCCCAAAATACATATATATATCCCAAAACACATATATATTCTTAATCACCATATATATATCCCAAAACACATATATATATCCCAAAACACATATATATTCTGAATCACCATCACCAGGCCAAGGTTTTGTTATGACGTAACGTGACGTAACTCAAAGTAAAAATTGCGTCATCTACTTTAAATCCACTAAATAAACTCAGTTACACTCCCCAACTCTATATTGTGAATCAGCACCACCAGCAAAGGTTTTTATGACCTAACATGATGTAAAAATTATGTTAAAATGTCAAATATTCTATCTATCGCTTAAAACCATACAATCACAGGCCAAATGTACATTGATGGGTAATAGTGTTGTACCAGTCACCAGGGTACAAGGAGTGTTGTACCAGTAGTCACCAGGGTACAAGGAGTGTTGTACCAGTCACCAGGGTACAAGGAGTGTTGTACCAGTCACCAGGGTACAAGGAGTGTTGTACCAGTCACCAGGGTACAAGGAGTGTTACACAACAACTACACACAGTACCAACAAGTTAATTTTACAAACCATTTTCAACATTGAGAGAGATTTACAAAACTGTACTGTGTACAGTTGTTGTCCAACACTCCTTGTACCACTGGTGCTCCAACACTATTACCCATAACTGTACACCTCTAACGGAAAGTTTCAGTTAGAGCTGAAGAAGGCTTGAAGGCTATTTGGAAATTGAGTGAGTGTGTGGCCTTCAAGGTGAAAACATGTATGTACTATATTGTCTGTATGTATGTATGTATGTATGACAACTAACAAGCTGCCTGAGATGGTACAGTTGGCAAAAAAAGTTTCGTTACCATCCTTTTAACAGTGTGATGTAATGTTGGTACGCCTGACTGGCGAGTCATGTGTGACGCGAGTGTGTTATATACCTCCGTCACCCTCCATGTCCGTCAGTGTCTAATGGGCAGGGAAGTAGGAATGACGTTCTTTCAGCCAGTGCTACTTTTTCTGGGTATTTCACGGTTATTCTTGTTCTACAATACTCAAATGTATTTCCTTATGTTTAATAATGAATAGTTAAATAGTAATAGGTCTTGAACACTCAAAATTTAGTTTAAAATTAGCTAAACTTATGATATAAAAAAGCTGTCACTGCCGCAGCACACATATTATCAGAGTGGCAAAGACGATAGCCGTCCAGGATGTCTCGGATGACACGAGGCACGGCTACCCGGTCTAGCCGAGTACCAATCCTGCCGTGCTTACCCATGTTAAAATTAACGTAGGGGTGGTAACGAAACTTTTTTTGCCGACTGTACAATATTTCTAACCAACATACCATCACACTTATAATTCCTAGTGAGATGACAGAAGAGTAGTGGCAACGAACGAGTGTCCGGGCCGGCCTGGGGTGGGGGCGGCGGCGGCACAGTGGGGGGCGGTGCAGTGGGCGACGACCCCTCACCACCACCACCTTCACCCCCAACCCCACCACCCCCCAGGAAACCATTCTCAGCACCCAGGAAACCAGTCTGTAGTTCCCATCCGATATCGGCCATTACCGACGCCTTACGGAAGTATGGGGTCACTTCACGGAGATACTTCACTGTTAGATAGAATGATGGAATTACTATGGGGTATTGGGGGGGGGGGGGGAGGTGGTATGTGTGGGGTGTTGGGGGAGGTGTGGGGGTTGGGGGGAGGGGTTTGTGTGTGTGGAGAGGGGGGTTGTATAGGGGGAGTGTTTTGAAGAGTGGGGGTTTTGAAGGGAGGGTGTATGTGTGAGGGGGGGTGGGGGAGGGTGTGTGAGGGGGAGGGGGGGTGGGGGAGGGTGTGTGAGGGGGAGGGGGGGTGGGGGAGGGGGGGGTAGGGGGGTAGGGGGGTATGGGTGTGTGTGTGTGTGGGTTGGGGGGGTAGTTTAAAAGGGGAGTGTGTTGGGGGGGGGGGGGTTAGTAGGTTTTTTTTTTTGGGGGGGGGGGTTAGAAGGGGGGTTTAGAAGGGGTGTTTTGGGGGGGAGATGAGGGGGGGGTGTTTGAGGAGGGTTTGGTTAAAATAGTGTAAACATTAATTTTCCAAAGATGTAAAAAAATTTCCGACATTTAAAAAAGTGTAAACAAGACATACATTACAATACAATGTCATAAACAATGTAAACAATAATTTTAAACAATAGATAAACAATTAATCATTAATTTTCAACAGCATAAACAATAAATAAACAATGTAAACAATAATTTGAATAGAATAAACAATGTAAACAAGTAAACAATAAATAAACAATGTAAACAATATTTTCAACAGAATAAACAATAAATAAACAATGTAAACAATATTTTCAACAGCATAAACAATGTAAACAAATAAACAATAAATAAACAATGTAAACAACAGATAAACAATAATTCCAACAGCATAAACAATGTAAACAATAAACAAACATTAATTTCAAAGTGTAAACAATAAATAAACAATGTAAACATTAATTTCAAAGTGTAAACAATAAGTAAAAAAATTATTTCAAAGTGTAAACAATAAGTAAAAAAATTATTTCAAAGTGTAAACAATAAGTAAACCATAATTTCAAATTGTAAACAATAAACCAACATTAATTTCAAATTGTAAACAATAAGTAAACAATAATTTCAAAGTGTAAACAATAAGTAAACAATAATTTCAAAGTGTAAACAACAGATAAACAATAATTTCAAAATGTAAACAATAAGTAAACAATAATGTCAAAGTGTAAACAATAAACCAACATTAATTTCAAAGTGTAAACAACAGATAAACAATAATTTCAAAGTGTAAACCAACATTAATTTCAAAGTGTAAACAATAAACCAACATTAATTTCAAAGTGTAAACAATAAATAAACAATGTAAACAATAATTTCAAAGTGTAAACAATAAGTAAACAATATACGGAGGTGTTGTAGCGATACCAAACAAACCCAAACAGGCAGGCAGGTAGACAGGCAGGTAGACAGGTAGGTAGACAGGCAGGTAGACAGTCCACAGTCCAACAGACACCCAGTCCAGTGTGGGGGTCGGTGCGGGGGTTGGGGGGTGGGTGGATAGGGGGGTGCAAACAGGGAGGTGTGTGGATAGGGTGGTGCAAACAGAGAGAGAGAGAGAGAGAAAAAAAAAAAAAATAATAATAATAATAATAATAATAATAATAATAATAATAATAATAATAATAATAATAATAACAATAATAATAAAAATATAATAATAAAAATAATAATAATAATAATAATGAGAGAGAGAGAGAGAGAGAGAGAGAGAGAGAGAGAGAGAGAGAGAGAGAGAGAGAGAGAGAGAGAGTGAGAGAGAGAGGAAAGAAAAGGGTGGAGGGATAGAGAAAAAAGGGGGGGATGGAGAGAAAAAAGGGGTGTAGGGGGTGTTTGGGGGGGGGGGGTAGGCAGGCAGCAGACGATACATGCAGGAAAACAAAAAAAACAAACATAATTAAACAAACAAACAAACAAACAAGGTGTGTGTGTGTCTATTTTTTGTATGTATGTGTGTTTGTGTATTTGTGTATTGGTGTGTGTGTGTGTGTGTTTGTCTATTTTTTGTATGTGTGTATGTATGTGTGTGTGTGTGTGTGTTTGTCTATTTTTTGTATGTGTGTGTGTATGTGTGTTTTTGTCTTTTTTTTTGTGTGTGTGCGTTTGTCTATTTTTGTGTGTTTTTGTCTTTCTTTGTGTGTGTGCGCGTTTGTCTATTTGTGTGTGTGTGTTTTTGTCTTTCTTTGTGTGTGTGTGTGCGTTTGTCTATTTTTGTGTTTTTGTCTTTCTTTGTGTGTGTGTGTGCGTTTGTCTATTTTTGTGTGTTTTTGTCTTTCTTTGTGTTTTTTTTGTCTTTCTTTGTGTGTGTGTGCATTTGTCTATTTTTGTGTGTTTTTGTCTTTTTGTGAGGTAAACAAACTAGGTAATCCCGAGCCAAACATCGCGATTACGGACGACACTAACCTGCCAATTATTCAGTGGGGTGCAATACAAGTTTACCGGCGGTTCAACATCGGACCGACAGCAGTCCAACGCACTTTTATCATTCAATGAGGAATATTATCTCAAACAATTGCCCACCAGAAGAAGAAGTATAGTATCCTTGACCTGCTCATCAACCAACAACGAGGCAATATTCAACACCATAAACGTAGAGGACTCAGTGATGTCAGACCACCAACCTCATAAAAATAACACCCTGACATCCACCCATCAGAATCCTCCCTTCCCCGCAAAGAAAGAGTCCACCTGGCCAGGTTGAGAAGCGGCCACCATCCGGCTCTTCTAACATATCAAAAGAAAACTAGACAGAGCCATCACAGATACCTGCCCAGGATGCAACACAGCACCCCAATTCTATTAAACACATCATGGAAGACTGCAACGAACACAACGACACTCGCCAACAACACAAGATACACTCACTGAGGGCACTGTGGGAAAGCCCGGTTCAAGCCATAGCCTTCCTCAAGAACTCGGGGCTGTTCGGTCCAGACAAGCTTGAGGAACTTCAACAACAACAACAACAACAACTCTGAAGACACTATGAATGACAGAATAGTAAACAAGACTCGTTTGCTTCATTGAATCTCCGACACAAAAACACTGATTGGAATGCCATAAACGAAGACATTTCAAATACTAATTGGACTAATTTACTTGAAAATAAAACAAGTGAAGCCATATAACGTGTTCCATACACACGGAACTGTTTGATATATCTAAAAGACAACACACACTGAACCGACAGCAGTATGTGAAAAAAGATATACCGAGAGATCGTAAGACCCTAATGCGAAAGCGAACGAGACTAAAGGCGGCAAATGATGGGGGAAACAAACAACTATAAAACAGAGAGAATTCATAGGCAAATCCAAGACATTGAGGACAAACTAAGCCAATCCTGTGACAATGAGGACAGAGCAGTTGAAAAAATACGCACGAACCCTCAAATATTTTTATTCATATGTCCGCTCAAAAGCAGTAACCCGGAGCTCACTACTGTACGAAGGAGAACTGGTAAATGACCCAAAGCTTATTGTAAGAGCTCTGAACGAACAGTACAACTCGGTATTCAGCAAACCCTTGACAGAATACCAAGTAAACCCCTGGAATTTAGTCACCTACCAACTTGAAGATATCTGTTTCACCCCATTACATATTGAAGCTGCTTTGTCTGAGGTGAAGATGGACTCGGCAGCAGGACCAGATCAGGTTCCTGCCATCCTTCTCAAGAAATGTGCGAAAACAATATCTACCCCATTATTGATTTTATGGAGGTCCTCTCTCGACCAGAGCGTAATTCCAACAGCGATTTGAGTTTGAGGCACTAACTATAAGGCCACCCGAACGTCGTAAAACACCCTCACTGGTACCATAACACCCTGACTGGTACCATAACACCCTGACTGGTACCATAACACCCTGACTGGTACCATAACACCCTGACTGGTACCATAACACCCTGACTGGTACCATAACACCCTGACTGGTACCATAACACCCTGACTGGTACCATAACACCCTGACTGGTACCATAACACCCTGACTGGTACCATAACACCCTGACTGGTACCATAACACCCTGACTGGTACCATAACACCCTGACTGGTACCATAACACCCTGACTGGTACCATAACACCCTGACTGGTACCATAACACCCTGACTGGTACCATAACACCCTGACTGGTACCATAACACCCTGACTGGTACCATAACACCCTGACTGGTACCCATAACACCCTGACTGGTACCATAACACCCTGACTGGTACCATAACACCCTGACTGGTACCATAACACCCTGACTGGTACCATAACACCCTGACTGGTACCATAACACCCTGACTGGTACCATAACACCCTGACTGGTACCATAACACCCTGACTGGTACCATAACACCCTGACTGGTACCATAACACCCTGACTGGTACCATAACACCCTGACTGGTACCATAACACCCTGACTGGTACCATAACACCCTGACTGGTACCATAACACCCTGACTGGTACCATAACACCCTCACTGGTACCATAACACCCTGACTGGTACCATAACACCCTGACTGGTACCATAACACCCTGACTGGTACCATAACACCCTCACTGGTACCATAACACCCTGACTGGTACCATAACAGCTGCAGTATTTGGGAATAACCCTCACTTCCCTCCCTCTGTGGCTGGGTACCAGTTCGGAAGTCGTGACGTGTGTGTGTGTGTGTGAGTAGCAGTTGACCTGGGCCATGGTAACGGGCTTGATGAAGCCTATGTCCAGTGTTGGAACATAAAAAAAAAAAAAAAAAAAAAAAAAAAAAAAAAAAAAAAAAAAAAAAAACCATTGAAGCGCAGTATGATAACACCAATCTATAAAGGAGGAGATAAAACTAAACCAAAACAATATAGACCCGTATCACTAACATCGCACGTGATATAAATATTTGAACGTATCATAGTGAAAAGGCCGAGGGATTACATACATAGAAAAGAATGAACTGTACAACCCTGGACAACACGGATTTAGAAGTGGAAGATATTGTCTCTCTCAATTATTACAACATCAAGCAGAAATATTGAATGCACTAGAGAATGAAGAAAGTGCAGATATTATATATTTAGACTTCTCTAAAGCTTTTGATAAAGTAGACCATATAATATTGTTAGGGAAATTATCTAGCCAATTTGGAATTACAGCAAAAGTCTCAAGCTGGTTGAAGGATTTCTTTACAAACAGAACTCAATCAGTAGTGGTGGATGGGGTCAAGTCTGAGGAATCAAAGGTCACAAGTGGTGTGGTTCAAGGATCCGTAATTGGCCCCATGTTGTTCCTTATGTACAGTTGGGGAACAAAGTATCTGGACACCGTTGACGGCTTCTGGTAACAATGTCGGTGATAAACACGTTAGTAATAGACTAAATTTATTCATTACTACATAAGGATAACTGATATTGGGTGACGTCAACCAACCACAGACACTGAAATAAAAGTTATCCTTCAATTCATAAATACTTTCTCTCATTGATATGTTTACTTTTGGGGATGTTGCCAGAAGTTGCCAGCAGTGTTCAGATACATTATTCCCCAACTGTACATCACAGGTATTGACCACCAAGGACTACCTCATTCGCCGACGACACCCGACTACTGGGGCAGAGTGAAAACCGCTGAAGATTGCAGGAAAATACAAAAAGATCTTACAAAAGTATACACATGGGCCCAAAATAATTATCAACATGGAGTTTACTTACGCATGTCGATATGAAGCCAATTTATACTATCGACTGTACATACATACATACATACATGGCAAGGAAGGATAATTATTTAGATGCATGGTATGACAGAGTATAATATTTATGTATGTATGTATAGGTATAGAATGCATGTGAGAGGAAGAGAGATATATTTTATGGAAAGCGTTTAATTCATCTAAGTGTGAACTAATGAAATACATCTACCCAAACCAACAACCAATTGACTTTATCTATGAAGATCCAACAGGTGCAATAATACAGAGAAGCACAGAAGTACCAGACTTGGGTATCATCATGAACGACGGTACAAACTTCAACACCCAGATACACACCATGGTGAAGAAAGACAAACAAAACAGTGGCTGGATTCTGTGTTGTTTTAGAAGCAGAGAAAACCACGCAATGCTCAAGATATTTAAAGCCATGGTGGTACTACCTTTTGTGGAATACTCTATCTATCTATCTATCTATAGCTCCGACGCCTCGCTCCCTACGGGAACTCCCCCCAAGGGGGTGGCCACGGCAGAAGTGTCTCCAGTTCTCCCTGTTCCAACACTCCCTCCTTACTTGGTCCATCCCTACTCTACCCCTCATGTTTCTCTCCTTTACATACTCTTCCACTCTGTTCCAACACTCCCTCCTTACTTGGTCC